>JAXGGA010004887.1:0-83429 GCA_038373865.1 Uloborus plumipes | reverse complement strand
TAAATTAAAGGCTTAGCTGCGGCGCGTTCGACAAGAACTACCACTATTATTTGGTTAAAATGTTCATTTTTGGCCAATTCAGACACTTTTTGGACCGTCCCTAAAAAGGGACGCTAGGCATTAATGGGTTAAAAAGAAAATTTATTCAAATTTTACTTTTGTTAATTTACTTCTTCACAAGGCTACGATATAATAGCACCAAATCATTACTACTGTAGTTATTGTTCTTATTTTATGTCTATCAATCAGTAAAAATATTGATTCAAAGAATCGAATTGACAAAAAATTTCAGAACGAGCTTATAGAATTATAATGTAAAAGAACACAGAAATAATATGATTTCTGATTAAAAACGTGTTTTCTAGTACAAATAATACTCATTTTACTTATTTCAATAAAAAATGTCTTATTTCCTTGTACTACCAGTACAAAGCAAAAATAAATACTTTAATTAGTGAAATTAATTTAAAACCGAGACATTAAGCTAAAAATGTTGTGTAACACAAAGAATATTGAAAAATATGGAGCATAGTATCATATTGCATGCATTTATTGCACTCTGAGTGCTAAAACTGCAATATGCGTAGCAGCCGAAGCTTCGGTATTCGGCGCGTCAACCAAACCCCGCTTCGCGCCATCTCTAGTTTTCAAGTATCAAAAATATGAGTGCTAGTTTGAAAGAAACACTGAAAATATAATTGGAATGAACTGTAAAAAATAGATGTTGTTTTTACAGTATAATACAGCTAATTTTATAGTAACAAACTAAAAATTTGCTAATTTTACAGTAAAAAACTAAAATTGCTACTTTTACAGTAATAAACTGAAAAATTGCTGCTTTACGGTAATAAACTGTACAATTGCTAATTTTGCAGTTTATTACTGTGCATTTTACAGCTTTAAACTGAGACCTCTGCTGCCAGTATTATACTGTTGTTTTTACAATATAATACAGCTAATTTTGTGGGGACAAAATGAAAAATTGGTAATAAATTGTAAAATTATGGTAATAAAGTCTAAAATTATGGTAATAAACTGTAAAATTATGGTAATAAACTGTAAAATTGCTGGTTTTGCAGTTTATTACTGTGCATTTTACAGTTTTAAACTGGAACCTCTGCTGCCAGTATTATACTGTAAAAGCAACAGTGTTTTTTTTTTTTTTTTTTTTTTTGCAATGTGTGGCTGCCATTGTTCTTGAACGTTTTTTCTTATTACAGCCGATTTTTCCGATGTATACTTTTTAGAAAAAAATATGCACATTTTTTTTTTTTTTTTTTTTTTTTTAAACAGCAACTGAGTTCAACTTTCTTGATTTCGAACGGCTCCATATCATTCAATATGGACTTTGGAAAAAACGAACTTGAAATCATGTCTGACCTTACGAAAGAAACCTCCACCTGCTTTTTCTCCGGCAAAGATAATCGACCAAATGAGGATTATAGACTGCGAATTATGTTGATTTAAATCACGTTCTCTGGCCGAACGTTCAGGAAATTTTGTTCCATTTTGAGAGATAAAATAAGCAAGTGATAAATTCGACAGATAATGAAGTAGTTTTAAAATCAGTGCTCCCCTTCTCTCACAGAATCTGACTGTAGCCAACATTTGTTTCATCAAGTTAAACCGGCTTTGTTATCAGGAAGAAGATGCTGAGATCCCTCGTGAAAACATCATTCTCTTCTTTAGAAAAGATCAAAAAGAGGATTCATAACAAAACAATGGAATATGAAGAAACTACACAAAACTTTAAGAATATATGTCTAGGAAATGGATGTGACTACTCGTTAAGAACCGGAGTTTTCAAAACGGAACTTCTCCCTGATACCCGATTTTTCTGTGTTCAGTTAAGCATCTTAGCAGTTTATTTCTACTATATATATTTCTCAGTTTTCGAACACATATTAAAATGTTGAGACAACAAAGATATTTCTTAATATTTCAATCAAAAAAAGTTGGGTCGAAAATAAAACTTATTTCCAAGTTTTTGAAGGTGAGACATAGACAGAGATAGATCGTCATTTCTAAAAGCTCAGATTTTTTTTCCATTTTTAAATTTATGTTTACTTTTTTTTCCTGATATTTTTACGAGAAATTTAGCCTGATTTTATGCCTATATTTTTAACACCGCATTTTACTTCAAATGTATTTCTTATCCTGTTTTTTTCTATTAATGGAAAATTTGACAAAAAAAAAAAGAATATTATGATTTGTAACAAACATGTTAAAATAGATCTAAGAGTCATATTTCTCTTTTCCTTTTACTAATTTTTTTCTCACTGTTTTTACTTAAACTTTTCTCAGTTGTATTCTTTTTTTCCCTTAGTTTAAAAATTTGATTCACATTGTCTCTTTCTTGGATATTAAGGAATCAATGTGTAAATATAAATTTAATTCATTTTAAGGCAAAACTCATAGTCGGAACATTTCTGTGTTGTCGGAACATTTCTGAATCCATTCAAAATTACGTATAGTTTTATTCCTCCTTGAATGAATGCATAAAACAATCTGTGTAGCTCTAATTTAGATCAGTTCTACTATTTAAGCAACGTTTCAAAGCATAAATGAGTTTTTTCACAAAAATCGAAAAGAACGCCAATAAGATTTTTCAGCACAAACAGAATTTAAACCACTTTAAAAGTGATAAATATTTTATTCGCCCTTGTTCAGAGTACGTCGTCTGCTCTTTATCAGATTTTTACTCAATCGACGTTCCCTCTAAGATCTAAATATAGTGGAATTACGTCAGTGCTGCAATAACCTAACTGATGATAGTGTTCTTAGCAAACAAGATGGTGAAAAAGCAAACATTGCCTGGTTCTTTTTCTTCCCAAGTGGAGTTTTCCGAGAATTACGCATTGCTTTTACTAAATTTTGTTGAAGTTCATGCGACATCTGATCCAATACGCCATTCAATGGCGTAGCAAAAATAAAAGTGATGGTGGGAAAATAATTTTTTTGATACTCACTTTCCTCCCTTTATTTTGAGGAAAACAATGGTTTAAAGTTTTTAACAACTCTGTGATAAATTCCAGTTTCTCGTACCATTGTTAATCGTGAAATTTAAAATAATCTACGTTCGAAAATGTATTTAAGTAATTAAAATATGGAATAGAGAAAATATTATAGAATAAGTTAAACACTTTAAAGGCTTTTTTAATAAACATTTTAATGACCTGAATAATGGGCATAGAAAAAATTTTAACTTAATACATTTCAGAAAATTTTATGAATTGTAAAATGTATTTAAAGAAACTACAGGTTTATGAAAGACTACAAAAATCAGCTAAAGAGAATTTTTCTACTTTTATTCTAGATAAAATCTCTTAAAACTGCATAGTAATCAAATTTTACTACTATATCTGCTTCAACAGATAAAATTGTCAGAGAAGAAACCCTATATTGACCCATCGAAAATTTAATCTGATTTTTAATAAGTTTTAAACTTAAAAAAACTTTACTCACGAGTGCCAGTAAGTGAAAGTACTGGTACTGTCAGTATTATACTCATAACATCATAAATATTTGTATAAATTCCATTCAAGTCATTTTTGCTATATGTACTGTGGCGCACCAAAGTGTGAGGCATGGAGACTGGAGAGGCTTTAGTTTTAGCACTATGGCAAATCATAATGCAGAGTTTTCTGTCAATCCAAATGTTATGCATCCTTAATTAAAATATAATTGCTGAAAAAAATACTACAGCTCTGCTTGAGTATCTATTTTTGTCCAAATACAATTAGAAGTCAGCATAACAAGAGAAAACATAGTTATGAATATTTAAAAACATGTTTACATTTTCTTCATAGTGAGTCTAATAAAACGACTTTCCAGGTATTAATAGAAAATTTATTGCATACTAAATAAGCAAATATACTTCGACTTTTCCTCTTACTTTTTTACTATAATCATTAACCCAATAAACACAATTGCCATGAATTAAACCATTTAGGCATCAGCTCATAATTGCTGGCGATAGCTAAATTTTTGCTAAATATATATTATTTCCCAGTCATACTATTTAAAGAATAATAATAGTAATTCATAGAACAAATCATGTGTGTTTAATTTATTACACGGTTTGCACTAAAACGGAATGGTTTCGCAACAATGAGTCACGAAAGTCTTACATCTTCTATGACTCGCAAAATCAATCCACTGCTCCATTGAGACATTGAAATCGTTTTTGTAACGTATTTTTGAAAATGAAAGGAACAATTGAAGAACGTTGTTTTTTTACCATCCCATTGTTTAAAGATTTAGGTATCATCAATAACGTCTTTCCTTGAAACATTTAGAAACTTTTTTTATACCGCTTTTCGTTCACATTCTCCATCCTTGCACCTAAGATCATTGTATTGGTTACTTAGTACGTTTATTCTTTCATATTTTTTTTAATATTCTTTCAGAAATCTTTTTTTTTCCTTCAAAAGAAGTTTCATCTTCGTTACGCTCAGTGGATTTCTTGGTCAAGATTTTTTTTTACAACAGCTTTTGTTTGTTCTTTTTATAATCTGTCATATTCTTCCAATTGGATGGGTAATGCGTAAAAAATGCATTCTTTTTATCACCTATTGTAATATTCAATAACCCATTTATTAAACGCTTCTTTTTTATAACATATAACAAGAGCAGCTATTATAATTTAAGGAATCAAAATAGAATGTGGGAGGAAAACAAACATAATTATCTTCATCCGGTAAAATAATTAGTTAAAGCTTGATCGAATTTCTGAACCCCAAGATTCAGCAATTGTGGTATCTTCTGTTTACTATTTATTATTTTTTTATTTATTCAGCTCCTTTAAAAGCCGCATTAGTTTCCCAAACATTTCATTTCAAAACGCTATTATAGTGAAGCAAATGCACCCACAGCTCGATCATATTATACATTATAGTACAGATTTATTAGTTACTAGCACTAACAATCGTTCGGATTTCGTCGTAATATTAGTTCAACTAGATATACGTCATTATATTTTCATTTGTATACCAGTGTTAATGCCCAATTTACTTTTATGATTCCTAAATTAATTTGAGATCATGAAATTATTAATTAATTTTAGGTTACCTCAAATAATACAGTAATGTTTCCTCAATAATACTCCCCCCCCCCCCAAAACTTGTGATTTTTTAGCAGCATAAAAAAGAGAGTTACATATTTTCATTACTGACCATCATATTGTATTTACTAGGTTGCTATTTTTTAATATTTTGAACTGCTTAATTTCATTTCTTTAACATTTTGAACTGTTCTGTGGTTTGTTTGAATATTTTGGAATGTAGCGTAGCCCTTACACAGCAACCGCGTTCTTTCTTGTTTTTCTTTTTTTTTTTTTTTTTTTTGGTTCCCTCATATTCAATTCAGAGAACCTTCATATTCAATTAGTTAAATTTAATTACATACGTTTTATTCTAAACTAGAGCTACCCGCCACGGATTTGACTGTGGTAAGATTATTTAAAGGATTTTCGTTGCTGTCGCTGTAACTATAATTCACGAATTTAAAAAACTAAGAACAGCAAATATAATTGAAGCGTAATGTTAGTACTTTTAAGAACTTAATAGACTTATGTTATGGAAATCAAATACATTTTCTGAGTCTTTTGAAGAAAAACTTATATTTCTCTGGCAGTTGTATAAGAGCAGATGAGTTCAAACTAGGTAAATATAAGTTATCATGCTAGATATAATTGAAGACTAAAGAGTTATTACATTTTACTAAGATCAAGTTTAACTCCCTTTCGGACAAGCCGCTGTAAAAATTTCAGATATGTGGAATGAAATATAGAATATTAGTGTAGAAAGACTTCTGTCTCTATCAAAACCTAAAGTTTATTCTCCTATTAACCCACATAAACTATGATTTCTTGCACTAATGAACTTACTTGTAAGTAAAGCTTGAGACAAAAAAAAATGGTAGTGGCCAGTGGCTAGTAAACATAAAAAAGTTAGTGGCCACTTTGACTGACGTTGTTGGTGGCCACTTTGAACCACGTTCTAAAACTGTAATCCCACTCCACTTGATTTTGCATAGAGTAATATTACATTACGTGCTTGCATATATGTTGACTAAATTACTAAATATAGAAGAAAAAGGTTCAGAGAGAAAAAAATTCTTAGGCAAATAAAACAAAAATGAATTGTACATGAGCCAATATTTAGAAAAGTGCCAATTTGAAGTTGGAGTTTTCTGAAAAAAAAATTTTTTTACAGAAAAAAACTAATATTGGATTTTAAGTCTAAATTGGGTCTAAATGCAAGAAAAAAAAGGGGGGAGGTCAAGGAAGTTATTTACCCCCTCCTTAGATTACTCACTTTTAAGCCGTTACAGATCTGATGAATGTTACAGATCTGATGTTAATATGAGTTACATATTTGAGTTTATGCTTTCAGTCTTCGTTAACATCTCTAAATATGATATCATTTCCTTGCATTTTTAACATAGAATTAAGATAATTATATTAAAAAATATATATTAGGCTAAAAAATCAAATTTCATTATGAAAAAGCATTTCTTGGAAATAAAAAAGAGCGATAAGGTTTTTACATAAAATAAATTATGAGATTACCAAATCCAAGCTAATAAAACATTTGTTTTGTTTTAAAACAACACACAACTTCAACTTTTTCAACACATAACTCTGCTGCTTGCTTTTCTTTAATTAGTTGCAGGAAATTTAATTTCTTGATCAGAAATTCAAATTTAGCATGATAGTTATTATCTAGTTATTTAGCGAAGTTATGAGAAATTGAAGCACCAAAAAAATAAATAAATAAATGAATTAATTAAAATAATAATAATTAATTAACTAAATTTCTGCAGTGTCAATTTTTATTATTTTACTAACTTCTATTGTTAGGTCATACAAACCACAAATGAAGCAATTGTACTAAAACTCATTGCTTTTCATTTTTTTAAGAACAAAAATGTTCAATATATATGGCTAAAGTATGATTTTTGCTTTTTATAATTCTGAAACGTGTGAGCTAGTTCTGTAACATATTTGCTGTTTTTCAATGTTACCGCTCTGACTGTTACCGATCTGACAAACTGACAAAGTTTTTTTTATTATTTCCGAGTCGATCGCACTAAACCAAAATCAAACACGTGGTTTTTTCACTTGTAACAAAGGACTATACTTATATATAAAATAATTTTTAAAATAATAAAAACTGCGCATTTTAGAGCGTGTTACCGATCTGATGACTCAAATGACACACATTTTAAAAAATCACTTTAAAAAATCTTACCTACAATTTTAGATGCAGAAATGCAAATTTTTAATTACGATTCGATAAAACTTTCCACCAGGTACTCAGTATCACGTGGTATAGGTGCAGGAAATGATTTTGGGAGCCTAAACATAGATCGGAAGTTATTGTTACCTCTCTGACGGCGGAACTTGGGACACGCTTATTTCGCATCAGCTAGAAAATCAGAAATCGATTAAAACAAAAATGAAGTAAAATATTAACAAAAGAATAAAAATAGAATCGTTTTTTGTGCAAGTGCGTTTTTTTGGGAAGTTAGAAAGTGCGCATGACCTGTTTGCATGCTAAGCGTTGCTACTTGGGACACGTTACCGATCTGATTTTTTATGTATAAACACAATATTTTCTGATGAAAAAAATTTTTTTTTCTGATGTTATTGGATGAAATGAAAGAGAAACTTATCTTCTTTCTGGGGAAAATTATTTTTTTAACTAGTTATTGAAATACTGGTGAAAATTCACTTGGGACTCAAATTGGCACTTTTCTAAATATTAGCTCACATGCATACTTGTTGTTTAATAACATTTCATTCATCTTGCTGGTAAATCATAAATTTGGTCATCTTTGACTATTTTTCCAACAAAGTTTCATTGCATTTTCTAGATTGAAATTGTATATTTCAATATTTCGTAAAGCATGTGGGTTGATTTTCTCACCAAGATAACATTGGCCACAGGTAACGATGCTAATGGCTATTTTCTTTCTATAATCGGCACGATTAATCGGCATTTTGTATTTTTGTTCAGAAAAAAAAGTAGGTCGCGAGTTTGGCGACCATCATCACATTTTGTGGTCGCCAAAATAGATTTCTTAGTCACAACTGGCGACTGCTAGTCTCGACCTCTGCTTCTAAGTATATTTGTACATTTCATGGTATACAGTTGTAGTTGTACTCATTACTTATGAAAATGCATTCCAATGCACATTCTTTCTCCAATAATATCCAGGTATAATCGAATACACATTGTAAGATAACTTAGATTTAAGTTTCAGAGGTCTGTCATTTTTTGTACATGAAATTCCGTTATTTGCTGTGATAGGCCCGTCATTTCGAATTTTTCCAGGGGAAGGAGGGCAAAGACTGTATAATCAATATAAATTATACCAAAAAACAGAAAAAAACCACTCCTACTAACATGTAAATACAATAATTTCCAGAAGTCAGGGGGTAAGGGCAATTTACCCCCTCCACTCGACTCTCCCCCTTAAATAACGGACCTGAGTATAGATAATTAATAAAAATTTTCTGTAAAAAATAAGTAATAAATAAAAAAATTAAGTATAAAATAAGTGGTGTGTAACACTAGACTGCATGCTGCATGAAACAAAGTATTTTCAATTAGTGGTAGAGAAACTTCTCTTTTAGAAAAGAAAACAATTTTTTTCCTCTATTTAAAACTGGGAAAATCAGATCTGCTACTTCTGGGGAAACAGTCATGAAATAGCGTCAAACAGCATTCCTAAACAGCAGATTATTAACAGCTTATCGATTTTCAGAAGAATCCTCATCGATTTAATAGTTTCCCCGTAGTACCCTCGGGGCCCTTTACGTCTTTTGTTTTCGCGCATGCGTGACTGATGCCGTTCCGTTTTTTGGTTACATGGTTTGTTGCACCAAGGTGCGGCCCTTCTTTGCCCACGGGCTCTGCTGAAGGCGAAAGTATGTCCATGAACATGCAATGGAAATGTTGACACACTTCTTGATGTCGTGAATGAGTTATTACTGGCTTTTGGAGTGTTAAGCCGTTCCCCGTCGATGATATTCAACACGTGATCGTTTTCCAATAATATTTTATATGCAGACGAATGAAAAATGGATGATTTCTGCCCACGATGAATTTTGTAGTCTTTTTAAGGTCGTTATATCTTTCCAGCAGTAACATAATTATATGCAAAATATACCGACAGCAAGGTTTTACATCCAGATATTGCAGTTTCGTCCTTGTAATGGACTCATCAAACTAGAAAAGTCAATAACCCAGATGGAGGCAGGTGTTCTTTCAGTAAAGCTAAGATTACCAACAAACTGGTCGCTGAAATTAATTTAGCGTACCAACGAGAGTTCACAATCAAAAGTGAAGTTAAACCCGTAAATTAAAGGTAAAGGTTTGGATAACAAGCAGTAAGTTAGCTCCCTTAAGCCAGGACTAAGTCAGAACCACATGCAATATAACGACAGCGAAGTCATGACATCCAGAGATTGCAGTTTCGTCCTTGTTACGAACTCATCAGTGTGGAGTAGTCACTAACCGAGATGGTGACATTTGTCTTCTCATCTGGCTTAGTAATCTTAGCTTCAATGAGAAAACACCTGCCTCAAGCTTGTTAATTGGCTATTAGCAACTGAAGAGTCCATAACAAGGCCGGAACTGCAGAATGCGGATGCCTGTTGGTATATTGCTTCTAGATGTAACTTAGCCCTGGTTTACGAGCGGTAACTTCCTGCTTTGAGGGTGATTACACACATGTGTAATTACCCTCAAAGTCACGTGATATTTAGTGCAGTGACGTAAGATTGGAAATGGTCTCGAGATTCAGCCATCTCTTTCAGGGTAAAAAGTCACTCTTCATATTAATCACATTCCATGTCTTCCTATTGCATAACGTTATATGCATGTCCGATATCCCGGTAGTCTACGTAACATTCCTATCAAAATCCTACTGTGCTTTTACTTTTATACCCTAGCAACAGAATTAATTAGTTGTAAACCGAACACCTTGTTCGGAAGATTCTTACTGCGCCTTCTATTCAAGATGAAGTTTTTCTGTTATATAAACAACCTGAATGGAAAACTTCCTGACCCCTGAAGGACATGACGTATGTATCTCAAAGTAGACATTCAACATACCCTGCTTAAAATCGTTTCAAAAGGTTTTTGAAGAACATAATGCGCAAGAATTAATCGAAATCATCTGTTGATTCTTGTTCCATTTCAAAACCTTATAAAGTTGATAAAGTTATTATTGCCAGTAAATAATAAAAAAAATAAGGTTGTAAAGTTATATAAAAATATAAAAAGTTCACAAACCCTTTTTTCTATGAACCACCAATGGTCCGAGGACCACCCGTTGTGAAACACTGGTATAGACAAAACAGTGACGAAACAATAAAACTGACCCTTTTTTGGCCATGACTTACATGTATCAACAAATCTCTCATCCTTTTTATCCTGAACTTTTTTATTATTCCTTTAGTAACTGTGGTCCTCTTGTTTAGTAATTTTCTTCAGAGCTTCAAAAGCAAAAAGAAGAAAAAAAAAACTCTCTTCTTCAGCCTTCACGCTCATGGAGCATAGCGTGAAGCTTTTTTCTCTCTCCTCGTGCTTTCAATCCCTCGTTGTATTCGGTTGTTTTATTAATCTAATATTCAACTTTATGCAAGCAATTTTAAAAGTTGGAGCACCAGGCCATGGCCGAAATAACTCTAGTGTAAACTAAAAAGGGGGCTAATTGTGAACCGGATCAGTAAGAACTAGAATTAAGATCCTGCTCCTTAACATTTATGGAGAATGTATGCAATTGGCACACTATTGCTTGTATCCTCTTATAGGTCCGCTAAAATTCTCTTCAACTCCTTTGAGCGGCAAATAAGTACAGGTAATAAATACCTAAAAATATTAGCGCACAAGATTTCCAGACTAAGTTTTAGATTACAAAACGGAGTACTTTGTACCTTCAAATAAATAAAAACTTATAGCTAAGTTAGAAACATGCAATACACCGCCAACTCGGCTATTTCGATCCATGAATAGCTGTTTCGAGCTTATTATGCTCTCATCAGCATGAAATACGAAAGTAGTCGAGCTGGAGGCAAAACTCCTCTTATAAAGCAAAGAGAGCCAAAAAAACTGGTAGCTAATATGAAATTAGAATACTAGTGAGCGACCGCACTTGGTACGGTACAACTCGTAAATTTTTTAGGCAGAGCTCAAGGTATAAAGCAGTGAGTAACCGCCCTTTAAGCAACTTTAGCTCTGCCTAAAAAATTTACCAGTTGTATCGTACCAAGTGCGGTCGCTCGCTGGTATTCTAATTTCATGTTAGCTACCAGTTTTTTTTTTTTTTTTTTTTTGGCTTTGTTTGCTTTATAAGAGGATTTTTGCCTCCAACTCGACTGGTTTTCTGGACTCTTTCGTATTCCATGCTGTTGAGAGCATAATAAGCTCGAAACAGCTGTTCATGGATCGAAATAGCCGAGTTGGTGGTGTACTGCATGTTTCTGCCTTAGCCCTTGCTTAGGGGCGGTTACTCACTGCTTTATAGCTAAGTACCTCAAAAAAACCTTCTGAACACAAAATACTTATAATGTTGCTTTCCGTTATTTTTAGTTCTACCGCCAATAGTCTCTTCATTACCCCCCCCCCCCCCCGAAAGTTATCGCAATCAGTATGTTTTAGTATTGTCATTTTTGATCCTCTTTTATTTTAACTTTTACAATTTTTTTTTCACCTTGAACTCTTATTTATGTTACATGAGCAAATGGTATTGGATAAAATTCAAATCGTTGATTAGTTAATGCTAAGAGGATGCAGCTTCTTCATAAATTACTTACAATATTATTTAAGAAGATCTAGTAGTAACTGCACTTTCATTTTCTTATAATAATGCTATAATGATTTTTGATTATCAGTAGGTGAAATAACTATCGTCTAATGAAATAACGTCCTTACTTGAAGTTTTGCTTAGTTGTCATTGCAGTAAATTATGCGCCGTTCCAATAGATGTGCACTAATAGTAATTGAATTGCTTTTCGATAGGTTTTTTAAATTATTTTCACGCGAATGTTTTAAAGAGAAAAAAAATATAGCAACTTTTTTTGTTTCACTCATATTAACCTTCTTGAGTCAGCGGACAATTAGTTTCGTTTTATATCTTCCTTATAAGTTCTTCGTTTTACGTTTATATATAGTTTATATTTTTTTTGTCTCTTTTAATGCAAGTAATTAATAGGAAGGAAACAAAAAACAATAGCATTGCTAAATGAAGTAGAAAAGGATTAGAGATTTTAATGATGAAACACTTCAGTAAACCGAGTTGATTGCACTAAGTTCATCGTCAAGTGCATCTCCAAGCCACCAGTAAAATTACAAAAGAAATTCCTATCACCTATTTTAACAGCTTACTAACGAAGACATAAATTGTCAGCCTTTTTTCAGAAAGCGATTCGTGCGTAAAGGGAAACAATCGATTTTGCCAGTATTCACATGGATGTGCTCTAAAAGCTTCAAAAAGATACTGCTATTTTTAAAAAAACCCTTCATGATCTGATGTTTCACTTTCTTGCCTCAAGTCAAAAACATCGTAACAAAAAAATTCGGTGTTTGAGTTGAGGATTTCGAATACTAAAAGGGGAAATTCATTGCACCTTTGTTATTTTAATTACACTATATTTTGTTTGCGTTTTTTGTAAGACAAAAGCGACGAGTCAAACGTACCATGTGTATTCTAACTAGTAAAGCTTGAGACTAAAAATATTTGATTCTGGCCACTGGCCAGTAAGCCCATAAAAGTTAGTGGCCACTTGGGCGTTGTTGATGGTCACTTTGAACCAAGTACCAAAATTGTAGTCCCACTTCACTTCATTCTGCATATAATAATATTACACTATGTACTTGCATATATCGTAACTAAATTACTATATATATATATAGATATATAAGAAATTTTTTTTAAAAAATACAAACAATTTCTGAAAAAGAAAATTATTTTAAAATCCAAATAATAAGACCTTACGCAAATAAAACAGAAACTAAACGCACCTGCGTACTTAAAGTTTAAAAAAAAAAAGCATTTCATTTAATTTGCTAATTTATCATAAATTTAGCCATCTTTGACCATTTTCCCAACAAATTTTCCTTGCATTTTCTAGATTATGTATTTAGATGTTTTGTATAGCAGATGGATCGATTTTCTCTCTAAGTTAATATTGGCCTTCAGTGACGATGTTAATGTTCATTTTCTTTTCATAATCGGCACAATGCATCGGCAGTTTGTATTTTTGTTCAGAAAAAATAGGTCGCCAGTTATATGATCAACGTAATATCTTGTAGTCTGCAGGAAATATTTTTAGTTTCCACTGACTAGTGGGAAGCGCTAGTCTCGACTTTTATAAACTAGAAACTATTTTTTCGATATTTGTAAACAAAATAAATGCCAGCCACGTTGTCTAGTGGTCTGAAAATTGCACAAAACTAGCAGATTACTACATACACGTGTTTCGGGGTTCAAGGACCGCCTTTTTCAATGTAAAGAATGTTTATGGGTGAAAAGATCTCTCTCTCTCTCTCTCTTTCTCCCTCTGCATTGGAAACGGCGTTTTTTTTTTTTTAATTCTGAAACACGTGTATGCAGTATTCTACTAAGTTTGCAACTACGTTGCAACTCTACTAGTTTTGCAACTACGAGTGCAATAAAACATTGTTATATTTTATAGGTGTAATTTTTAAAGAGTTTCATAACAATTTGAGATATTGTTTAAGTATTATATTTCATTTAAAAACTACTGACAACATTTTTCCAAAAACGAATTACTTAACCCCCAAGCAATCGACTTTTTGAGTATTTTCTTGTTGTTTACACGTATAATTTTCTGTATTTTGCAACTTATTCCTCTATATTTTAAGTTCAACTACATTTATAATAACAGTAACAATGTAAAGTTTACAAATACCTTTGTGCTAAAGATGTACAGAAAATAACAACGTTACAATGCACAAATGAGCAGGGATACTGCAGACACGTGTTTCGGCGTTACAAGGAACGCCTTTATCAATGCAAAAAAGTTGTGAGCTTATGGATGCACAGACATCCGACAAAAGCAACGGAAACAGAAGCGAAGAGCTTAAAAAGCAAACATAGCGGATTACGTGAACACCAATAAAAAATTCGAAGCCAAAAAAAAAAAAAAAAAAAGATCCAATGGGAAAATAAAGAATGAACCGAAGCTTTCTACCAGGTACGAAATGGAAAGAAAGAATTCGATTGGCGACACGATAAGCCAAAAGGCTAACATAATAAAAAACACCAGGTTAAACTGTTAACCGCAAGAACAAAAAAGAGCAGAATGAAAGAAAGCGAATCGGTAAATGAAAAAATAAAAAGAAAATAAAGACAAGTAGAAAATGGAAAATGCCAGCAAAATCAGAGGAATAAATTAGAAAGGTAAAAGGCAAAATTAAACAAAAGGACGCCAAACAGCAGAAAAATAAGGAATAGCATTGAGATCGTTAACTAAGTCAGAACTGTTTTTCAAAATATGGAAGGATTCCCAAAAATCAAGATCTGATGGGTTGGGGCATTTTTGGACAATTTGAAAAGAATTAAAATTGAAAGAATGATTCTTTTCCCAACAATGTTGCGCAATACTAGACTTATTCAATTGTTGCTTTTTCACATAATTCTGATGTTCCTTTAAGCGGAATTTCAAAGCACGTCGCGTTTGTCCGATATAAGAGAGATTGCAATTGCAATTAATTTTATAAATACCACAACTATTAAGAGGATGAATGGGATCTTTAAGGGAAGAGAAACATAGTTTATTCGTAGGGGAGAATACCACTTGGAAATTGAAACGTTTGAGAATCTTAGCAACCTGATAACTCACAGAGGGAAAGAATGGTAAAACAACCAAATTCTTTCTAATGAAAGTTCTCTTAACAAAAGTTGTTTCGGATTTGTTAGAAAGTTATAGCCACTAAGCCCCATTCTTAGTGATATTTATATGCATTATTTTGAGGTTGAGTTGTTCCAAAATTACAGTTTCAATTTTACGTTAGTTATGTTGACGATTGTTTTGTTCTAATGAACCATAACCAGTTCCATAATGACGATGTTTTATCCGTTTTAAATGCTATTGATCCTCATATTCAATTCTCTTGTGAGAAAGAACAGGATAATTGCATTCCCTTTCTTGATGTTTTAGTTTCTCGAACAGAATTCGGCTTTGAAACTACCGTTTATCGCAAACCTTTTGCTGTCTCGTTACCTCCTCATCGACTTTCATCTCACCCTCCTAGTCAAAAATATGCTGCATTTAATTCTTTTGTTCAGCGTGCTATTAATCTTTGTTCTTCACCGGAACTTCTTAAAGCAGAACTCAACTATCTTAAAGCTGTGGCTCTTGATAGGAACTATCCTCATACTTTGATTGTTTCCATTTTTAAAAACTTTCTAACAAATCCGAAACAACTTTTGTTAAGAGAACTTTCATTAGAAAGAATTTGGTTGTTTTACCATTCTTTCCCTCTGTGAGTTATCAGGTTGCTAAGATTCTCAAACGTTTCAATTTCCAAGTGGTATTCTCCCCTACGAATAAACTATGTTTCTCTTCCCTTAAAGATCCCATTCATCCTCTTAATAGTTGTGGTATTTATAAAATTAATTGCAATTGCAATCTCTCTTATATCGGACAAACGCGACGTGCTTTGAAATTCCGCTTAAAGGAACATCAGAATTATGTGAAAAAGCAACAATTGAATAAGTCTAGTATTGCGCAACATTGTTGGGAAAAGAATCATTCTTTCGATTTTAATTCTTTTCAAATTGTCCAAAAATGCCCCAACCCATCAGATCTTGATTTTTGGGAATCCTTCCATATTTTGAAAAACAGTTCTGACTTAGTTAACGATCTCAATGCTATTCCTTATTTTTCTGCTGTTTGGCGTCCTTTTGTTTAATTTTGCCTTTTACCTTTCTAATTTATTCCTCTGATTTTGCTGGCATTTTCCATTTTCTACTTGTCTTTATTTTTCTTTTTTTTTTTTTCATTTACCGATTCGCTTTCTTTCATTCTGCTCTTTTTTGTTCTTGCGGTTAACAGTTTAACCTGGTGTTTTTATTATGTTAGCCTTTTGGCTTATCGTGTCGCCAATCGAATTCTTTCTTTCCATTTCGTACCTGGTAGAAAGCTTCGGTTCATTCTTTATTTTCCCATTGGATCTTTTTTGGCTTCGAATTTTTTTATTGGTGTTCACGTAATCCGCTATGTTTGCTTTTTAAGCTCTTCGCTTCTGTTTCCGTTGCTTTTGTCGGATGTCTGTGCATCCATAAGCTCACAACTTTTTTGCATTGATAAAGGCGTTCCTTGTAACGCCGAAACACGTGTCTGCAGTATCCCTGCTCATTTGTGCATTGTAACGTTGTTATTTTCTGTACAGTAACAATGTAGTTTGATAAAATCAGGGTTTATAATTCATAGAAGCTCACCGAAACTTAACTCCTGCATTTATTTCTATTGTTCAACATATTTTTGACCAAATTTACACTAAGTGCAGGCTATTTACATGTGAGTAGTAAGTTCTAAAGAACATAGGGTTCTTGCATTTTTTTTCCTTTGTTAAAAATTAAGCTCTGATTAAACACCCTACTTCTGCATATATCTAGTCTTAAACTCCGATATCTTTTGGCATGTTACTCCGATATTTACACGCCAAATGGAAAACGTTTTCGCTCATTAGCTATCAATGCGTTGCAACAACAGCCATAAAGTTTCCTATCAAATATGCTTGTTTTCCATAATACTATAAAAAAACTTATACGCTAATTTATTGTAGTTGTTTTTCTTTTTATTAACTGACTTCCAGAAAAAGTTAACGTCTTTGACAGGCTTCTCAAAACTTTGTTGCATTTTTATTATTCTTTCGTATTGTTATGCGATCTGTGTTCCACCACTAGTTTTATTACTTTTTGTTCTGTACTTAGCACTTTATGTAAGAATCATTGCATTGAAACTTGTTTTGTATCAATCCATTTACTGCGTAGAAGCAATAAATCTGTGATGAGTACAACATTCTTTGCCGCAAGTACATTGTTTTTTTCTCGCATTAAAACAACTGCGAGTAAATTACTTGCGAAATAGTTTCCATTAATATAATGGCATAACTAAATCTGACATTCTTGAAGGACATTAACAATAAAATCTCAAATAAAAAGTTTCAACTGCAGCTATAAAGCTCTATTTTTTCTTTGTGAAATTTAAAAAAATCTTATTCTCTGCGAGAATGTTTTTTTTTTATTTCACACTAAAAGAAATGAGCTTATTGTTCTGTTCTATGCAGCTAACAATATTTTACATCCATTTTATTAAAATGCTTTCGAATTTTCATAGAATACTAGCTTATAAAAAACAATATTCGCGCACATACACACAAAGCAAATTTTTTCTTCCAACGATTTCACCTTAGAGACCTTTCTTCAATGTACCTGCTAAAATCAGTGTTGGTTCTAAATCAGCATGAGATTAACTTTTTCAAATTAAACATTCCTCCTAGCTCCTACCATAAAACATTTGTTCGCGGCTATGCTTTCGTAACCCTTCGTTATATCGCGCTTGTCGACCCAAACAAAAAAGCGCTATATAACAGAAGTCATCAAAAATAATTATTCCATCAGCATACAAATTAATGACATGTGCACCAACAAAAAGATTGGTTTATCTTCATGTTCGGACGATTTTCTTAAGAAAAATAAAAGGAAATTAACTTTTCATTTTTTTAAATTATAATAATAATAATTTGAAATATACCTATTATTTTATCTTGGAATACGAATCGAAAGTTGCAGTTTATGAATTTTGATGCATGGGAAACATACCAAATTTCTTCCTTGATTAAAAGAAAAAAGTACATTTCCTGAGAATTAGAGCTTTTCTTTTCTTTAATGTCAAATGTGAAACCATCTTTAAAAAAATATGTATAACGTTTCGGGAGATTAAGGAAACGCGGGATTATATCCGAATGAGCGATATGACGAGAAGCGACGTAACGAGGGGTTACTGTAAAAAGAAAAACTAATCATCTTGAACATTTCATCTCAAATTTAAAAGAAAAGACAAGAAAAATTATTATTTCCCTTTTTCCTAGAAATGAAAGATTAAAAAATCTTTCCTTCTCCAAAAAATATTTCATTTTCTTTAGAAACAATGACACAACATTTTCCTAGAACAAACTGACCTTGACTTTCAAAATAATTATAGTTTTTATGCCCTCGTACAAGAAAATGCTCTGTTTCAATCCTATATGAAAAAAAAAAAAAAAAAAACTGAAGAAAGCTATAGCCTTTAATCTTCTATAACCGTCCGTTCGGAACAGAAAATGTTCCCGACACAAGTAATTCTAAGAAAATTGAAAGTCTTCCTGCAAATAAATAAGTGGGCAAGATTTTTTTTTTTTTTTTTCTTCTCTTTTACGTAGCTGCCACACTTGGTTGCTCTTAGCTCTGGCAAAATAAGAAGAAAAAGAAAAGAAAAAAAAAACCAATGATTTTAAAGGCTCTCACGACTCCGGATACGCATGGAAAAAGAATATATACTATCATCCATTTTTTTTCGTTTTGTTTCATTCAGTTCTACAAGCATACCACCCACAGAGACGTTAATGTAGTTTCTCAATTCCTATTCCCTAATACGTTTTCCAAACTGATTTGAGTCATAGCACCTTTTTTGAATTACGATTTCCCCACGGTGCCCTTCCCTTATTAAAAGTATGACTAAACGTATCTAACGAACAAAAATTAATAAAACTCGCTTACTTGCATTGTATTTATAGCCCTCATTCATACTGATGGGCCCCACTTAATATTGCATGCGTTTAATAATTAATGTATTTTATTGTGAAATTGTTGCTAAATTTAGCGACACCCTTGTGAAAAGTTCACTGGAGCCATGGTGCACGGTTGAGAATCACTACTGTAATTGAGTTCATAAAGATGCTTACTTACTTTTAAATAATTTATAAAATAATGATCCAAACTGATTTTTTTAGAAATTCAGAGGTGTTTTGCTATATAAAATATCCAATGCTTTTTATTTTACTTTTCTGCAAAAGGTATTTATTTTTTTTTTTTCGTACTTAACATTTATTCGGCGTTGGTTTAAACACTTTTGATAACATTAAATGCAGAAAGCGAATCCTTTTATGAAAACGTTTCAGTATACAGTCGAACCTGTTTATCTCGAACCTGCTTATCTCGAAAACCTCTCTATGTCGAAATTTTTCAATGTCCCTGGTTTTACAGCATAAATTAAATGTTTTTTCTCATGTTTATCTCGAATGATTTTTCCCAAAAACCTCTATATCTCGACTTTTGACGATTCTCATTTTTGAATTTCATGGAGACAAAAATTATCTTTTGCACAATCATTCAAAGACTTCGTACTGAAAGGTATGCATTAACTTGTTACCGATATGTCATCACAATTAGTAAAACGTGAACTCACAACATGTCGTACAGTAAAATATTCAACAATATCAATGCAAGTCAATCTATTAAGTATTTGACTTTATTCCCATTGCTTATTTTTGTAAATTTTGACACAACCTCTGTATCTCAAATTTTTCTTCTGTCCCGTGAAATTCGAGATAATCAGGTTTGACTGTATTATGATTAAATATTTCACGTACCTCTTGGTTAATAATTGTATTAAGGCTCGACCGATGCATCGGCCAGGCCGATGCATCGGCGCCGATGGTTGAATTTTTTTACATCGGCCATCGGCATCGGCCGCCGATGCTAACTTAGGAAAAACATCGGCCCATCGGCCTCGAAAACATCCAAATGCCGATGCTTGGCCGATGTTTTAAAAAAAAATCGAAAGAGGGAATTCTATCTTCTCTATTTTTTATTTCACAATTGAAAGTACGTTCACCATGTGGCTTGAAATTGGGGACCAATACAGCTCTGGGTTTTGGAATTTTCCGAATCGGACAGATACCGAAATTTTCACAACACAGCAGACCAGGCTTGGAGTCAGTTACGACAAAATGTAATTGATTACTATTACGAACATGAAAGATTGGAGATTACGATTACGATTAGTCCTCTGCCAAATCGCAACTGCGATTACAGTCAACGGTTAGATTATGTAAAAAATGTCATTGATTACGATTATTATATGCCGATTGCGATTTCGATTACAGCTTTGGGGGGAATATATTTTGTATATATATACAGAGGAGGATCCAGAAATTTTTGCTAGGGGGCTCAAGTTTTAAGGCACCTTTTTAGTTAAGTGGCAGGAAAACGAAGCCTGTAGAATTCAAACTTCCTTTAAAATATCATACAGTATTGAACAGCAAGTAATATTTTGATTATCTTCTGCAAAATTAACTATCTATTTATTTTGGTAAAAATTTACTATCACGAAAAATAAAAATTGACAATTTATAAATTGTCTACATGTAATTAATATTGGAACTATAAAATTCTTTAAAATAAAATTCTTAAACTAAACTTTTATAAAACCTTCAAGTAAATTTTAACAATTTTTAAACATGAAAAAAGTTTAAAAAATCTATAAATACACAACTTTTCCTTATTTTGTATACCTATTGAGAAAAATAATATGGGCATTAAAATATAAAGCATAAACTAAGATAAAATTATAGGTGAAAATATTTTGAAAAAAAAAAAAAAAGTCAGACTGCACGATTATAAGGCTAAATATTATTGAAAGGAAGATTACAATTACGATTACATGAGAAATACTTGATTAAAATTACGATTACACGATTACGAGTGTCCCATTTCCAAATCATAATTATGATTTTGATTGCAAAAAAATTTAATCAATTACTCGGATTACGATTACGTAATCGGCAATTACTCCGAACCTGCAAAAGACACTTTCCGAGTGGTCACTTTGATGAGAGTTTTTAGAATTACAGTAAAACCTCCGACTGACGGACAGTCACGGAAACGGAAGTTTTGTCCGTTATTAGGAGGTATTGGCTATTAGGGAGGATTATACTATTTTAGATTTAACATATAAAAAATGTAGAATTATAATAAATATGTACCATTTCCATCATTCACTACGATACTTTTATTGCGCGCATTATTTACCATATCTCACTTTAACTGAACTCATATCATTTTACTTTTGCACTTTTAAATGCTAGCGTGCCCTTTTATTGCAATCCTTTAAATCAGCCCCGACGTTCCTCTCTTTTACCTTATCTTTCTATTAGAATCATAATTCAGCTGCCTACGCATTTTTCTCCACTGTTCTATGATTTTCTATGAGATATTTTCATTGAAAAATTCGAATTGCAAATATGTCGACGGCCCCTAAGTTACCATCATATTTACATATTCAGTTATTTTTATTTAAATTATAACATAGTCGAAAAAATGTAATAAACATGTTCACTTTAATTACCTGTAAGAAATAGACGAAATTGTAAATTGAATTCTTCAGAAAATTTTAAACGAAATCTTACTGTCTGTTTGCGTATTGTGCGCCTGGCAGCCCCGAACGCTTCCATTCGAAAAAGGGGAGATAGGTTTAGGATGCGCACTAAAAGATGCCTTCAGTTTTTGTTCGCTTGCTACTTCCTCGTTGCATTTCCCCCCTATTTCGAGAAAGTCAGAAGAGACTTTCAGACGCAGAGACGCAGATTCGACGGAGGTTTCGCGAAAAAATGTTAGACAGTAACTTATACATAAAAATATTGAATGACTATTTGCGAGAAATGGACCTACTGGACCAACAATTGGACTAGCAAACTTGGATTGAACCAGCAGATGGATTCCATTTTTTTAACAATAAAAATAATTAAGACAAATTTTTTTTTCAATAAATCTTTTGCTTAACGAAGAAATTTATATCAATGAAAGACAAGGATATTATGTGATCCCCCTCATTTGCCATAGTGTTGTTCTGCGGTTACAAACTGTATCCTACGCTTTTCTTGTTTTATTTATTTTTTTTTGGAAGAAAGAATAGCAAAATCTTGTTTACTATTATAGTTTTTATGGCATTTTTTCACTTCCAGGAAAAACATACCAACCCTTAGCTATTTGATTTAGAGCAGGATTTTTTTTTTACTGAAATAAGAAAACATATTTTATCAATTGTATTTTGTGTTAAAACGAATCAAAAGATAAACAAGCTTGTTATTTTTCCTAAAAATGATTCAAAATCAATAAATTGGTAGTAGCTAAAATTTGAGATAAAAAATTAATAGTTAATGAAATAAAAATTTAAATGAGTTCATTTGAAGTAGCATTTTTTCAAAATGATTCCAGAATATCGAAATAATTAAAATATTTAAAGGATGCAAAAGGATTGAAGTCTCATCAACTGTACGCCATTTTCTGCGAAGCACATGCTCAATGTTGGAATAACAGGCAAAAAAAAAAAAAAAAGAAAAGAAAAGAAAAGAAAAGAAAACATTTTACTCACACGAAATTCATTATGCATGTGCTTAAAAACAACTATCGTGGAAATAAAACGTTCTGAAAATAATTTTAATCCACAAAACAAATCAAAATTTTTCAGAATTAAAACGATTGAGATGATGGTTAAAAAGTAATTTCCAGATAAGCACGTGATTAATGTATAAAATATTGATTTCTATTACTTTACTAATTCATTCCTTAAATTGTCCTAATGTCGAATGGTCTTAAAAATTAAGTGAAAATGAGAGAGAAAAAGCGGCGCCCAACCGGGAACTTTCGACGATCACCGACTATACGCTGGATGAAATTTTCTGCACATTTTATTTATTTTTTTTTTCCGAAATTTTGCGTAAAAAGAACGGCTTCCCTTCTCAAAACTCCGCGATCTCCAATTTTGAGCTGTATGAAAATTTTTGCACTGTTCTTTCTTTTTTTTTTCCCAAATGTTCGACATAAAAGCTGACTCTTGACCGCTGATTATGCGAAGATGAAATTTTTGAGGATTTTCTTTTTTGAAAAGTGCACTTAAATAGTAAACTTTCGACGATCGATGATTCGCAGCTCGTTAAAGCTTTTGTGACAGTAGTTTTTCGGACGCAATTTCGTCGAAAATAACACTTTTCGAGCCAGGATAGCGTCAAGATTCTGTTTTGGCGCTATTGCGCCAATTCGCGCAGGTATCCCGACCGTGCTATAGCTTGCATAGGTTTCTACAATATACTGAATATTTTTTTGGTCCTAGAAAATGCTTAAAACGCGTACGACTGATTTCTCAACTTACTACTTTTTCATTCTCTCAGTTTTTGTCGAGAGGTAGTATAATAGAAATTTAGGTGAAAATCTGAATGACTGAAAAAGAAGTAGAATGAAATGAATATATGACCCATCAACTCTCTTATAAAAAGCATTTTTTTTTCAATTGTTTGATTTTTTTCCATCGGCCATCGGCATCGGCCATCGGCCGATGGAAGAGGGAAAAAATCGGCCATCGGCCATCGGCCGACTTTGAACAATCGGCCAACAATCGGCATCGGCCCATCGGCCAAAAAATGCCATCGGTCGAGCCTTAAATTGTATATGACTTTGAAATTTCCTTTGATGAAAACGAAAAAGAAAGATGGAATTTGGTGAAAAATATTAAGACAGTCTTGAAAGGAATAAATCAATAATTCATTTACTTTTCGAGATTAAAAAAAAAAGTTATTTGTTTTGATTGTTGTTGTTGTTGCCTTGTATCAGCCAGGCTGGAAATATGGGGTGCAATACTTCATTTTTCCAACTGCACCGTAATTCGGTGTGAAGTCCGACTTCCATAGTACACACTTGCCACCCGTTTATACCGTCTGATTTGCTTCGGTAAAACCTTCCGCGTGTTTACGCATGCGTCAGGTCTTCTCTGATCTTACCAAAATAGGAATCATAGGTAATATAACAATAAGGGGAAGAATAATAAGAAGCATTTTGAGCCGTATCAAACAACGTAGAACGATGCTAATTTCGAATACATAGTTTAGTTGAATATGTTAAAAGAGTAGCAAATGCAAGTTTTAAATTGAAAACTTCAGAAAGTTCCCACTTACAACCCATCACCCCTTTTTTAAGTGCAATGGTTCCCGACTGCTTGGCGCGGCTTTCACGGATGGACAGTGAGGTAGGCAACCATTCACAGAACAACAACACATTCAGACATAGAAAGGACAGGACGCAGACGAAAGAAAGTGTATCTATGCCCGAGCCGAGATTCGAATTCGGAACCTCCTCATCCGAGTCAGACTTCTCCGATCACAAAACAAGGTGGCAGGCTCTTTGATTTGATTTTTCCATCAAGTATACTCTGTATTAAAAAGGAGATTTGTGAATTCAAAATTTGCACATTTTAAAATACAAAATGTTAGAAATTTTAACTAGGTACTCTCATACGTATTTCAAATACCAGTAAAAGCTACAACTTAACTGGGGGGAAAAGTTTCATCGGTCGAAATAGATCGTGAGAACCCGGAACCCTGCAAACTATAAATAATGTTCTGTAAATGGGTGAAATAAAATAAAAAAAAAATTGCTGAGCACTCACCTAACATGTTCCATTAGTAAAATCGAATATATTTTTCTCGATATAGAATGTTGAAGTAAAACCATTAAATGGCGAGAACTATTTCACTAAATTCAGTAAAAGCACAGTAATTCTTACATTTACCTCTAACATACAAAACGTGGGAATTTAGTTTCATAAAAAAGTTATTGTACTTTTTTTGATAACAGTTTCTCTGATCCAAAAAAAAAAAAAAATTAGCAGTTTTTTTTTTGGTCTGCTTTATATTTTAACTCTTTATTCCCTTAATAAATTTGTAAATAAATTTTTATGTCTTTTTTTTCTTAGTTGAAAATATATCAAATAACATATGTACAGAGTATATAGAAATTTTGACAACCACTAATGTTTAGGCCCTACAACCGGTACTAGCCGTATAAGAAAACTGTTTCCTTTCGCTGACACCAAATGTCTGCTTCTCAGCCAAGTACATGGAATCTTACTTTGAAGTACCCGCAAGATTCCAGCCATATTGGATTCATAATACTAAATTAATATGAGCGGTGCTTCTGAGTACCGTCTGGGCATAAAGGTTAATGCTGAATCATTATTTGCTCTTAAATAATGATTTTTCCTCCAGTACGAGTGCAATACAAATTTCTGATATTTGTGAAAAGAAATAATGAGTAAATGGGCTAAATATTTTTTTTATGTAAAGCCGTCATACTTTACATCACATTATGCCACAGCAAGCTATGATTTCGTTTATCCCATACATTTTACATCTTATTTTTTAGTGAATTATTTTATATAATGCTCTTGATAAAAATCATAATAATAATGTAAGCCTCTTTCATAACAGTCATTGATGCATCCCCTGATACCTGCAGATCCTAAAACTCTTTTGGGCATGGTAATTCATAGTACGCAGATTTACATACTACAATTCAGTCAAACATTGTTATTAAGCCGTCCAGCAACTTCACATTGTCTGCGAAACCGGTCGTTACGATACAATAACAGTCTAATTCAGCTAAACAATCCCCTTTTTATCTCTAGAAACACAAGGAGGCGAGGTTGTCCGGCGAGATACCACATCTATACGTTACACTGTCCGTTCTGACCGCAACCTTCTCTGCTACTCCATAATAGAGGTTTTTCGCGACGTACATTTCGCACGCCCACGAATAGAGAAGTTCATCGGCACCACGAATTGGGTTAAGGGTCACACCAAACAGTGACCGTTAAGGGGGAGGGATGCTGTATTTTTTTGCTGATTAATGTCTAGAAGACGCCGGTCAGGGGACCAAATGCCATCATAGAATGGAATTTCCGGTTTTGGGAGGGCTCCGCCGAAGAAAACTGACCTCCTACGAGTTCAGAGAAAAGAATTTTTACTGCTAAGTTCACATGGGATACGACAATGATGTTCTGGAGCGGTATTAGACTGAAAGATACAAATTGTCGAATCGTGTTGTGCATTTCCTGCTTGACGAGTTTTTGACGGCGAAAAGACACATAGCACAAAAGTTCAAAATTCGAAATTGCATTAAGTTTAGAAAGGTGACAGGGCAATCAAGGTTTAGAAAAAAAAACGTTCCCAAAGATGTGAGGAATTTAAAGGATAACTTTATAAATGAAAAAGATGGAAGCATTTTTAAGACGTTTAAATTCGGATTATTTACTATTCAACCCTCAAAAATCTTTGAAATACAAGACATTATACTTCGTCAAAGCTTACACACAACATTACTTTGTTTTTTCCAAATGTCATATAAGAGAGTCGGCCAAAAAAAAAAAAAAAAAGACAGCCTGATGGCAAAAATCGCCTAAGCCCGATCGCTATATAAAAAAAGTACAAAAGACGTTTAACAATGTATTTACTATAAGTATATTTTCCAAACAAAGTTCTGTTGTATTGAAAAGAGAAAATGAATTTCGTGTCCCCCCCCCCCCCCCCCCCATCAACCCCGCAAAAAAAAATTAAGCCACTCGTAAGTTTTTGTGCCTAAAGGAATTAAATCAAATTTAACCAACAGCAGCTTCAGCTTTGCCTAATATCACGTAGTTTGTTTCTCTAGAACGTATGAGAAAAAAATTCACCCGTGAGCCACTTCTGGAATAAAATCTAAAATACTATGAAACAAACAAAAAAATTTAAAAGAATGTATTGATGCTGCTTGAAACTTGTTAACCAACAAATTTCAGGATTGCTTTTATTTTTATAAACAATCTTGCAACGAAACTGTATATCTAACGCTGAACTCGAGTAAAAATAATGATGACGATGAAGAAATAAAACTTGTAAACGAAGATTTGTGATAACAACCTCCCAAATTTGTGTATCTAAAATTTATGCTCCATTTATACGAAAAAAAAAAAACTTGAATTCCTTTCAAATGGAATTAAAACATTTCCTTTCGTTACTTGTACGTGCAAAAGACCGTGAGTCAAATATAGTTTTGTTCCAAAAGGGGTTAACTCATTTTTTCCTTCCAATATTTCTAAACAATTATACTGTCAGGATTCAATAAACCATGTACAAACATGGTTTATTGAATCCTGGTGGAGTGTCATTATCATCTCTAGATGACGAGGGAAAATATTTTTTTCTTCAATCAAGTATTGAGTCTTACATAACAAAATCATGTTTTGAAGAACGGAAAAAACTGACGAAACAATATTTGGAAACAAGCCCTTCAGTTGAAATTTTTCTTTTGTTTTCTTTTTTTTTTTCTTTTTAATACGTTATCAGATAGATGTATGGTATAATCTATGGTATATATAATGATATCTATGGTATAAATATCAATTCTGCATGTTATTATTTTCTTTCACAGGCCAAATTAAATAATTGCCAAAGTGATTCGTCTGCCACTATATCGAGTTTGCAAGAAGAGCTGCAAAAGTTGCAAGCAGACAAAGAAGACTTGCAGATATACGTACGAAAACTAGAACAGAAAAATGATGATTTCGAAAGAGCAACAAGGTATATTAACTGCGTACTTCTTTCCTGTCTTTCTCTAAAGAACATAAGATCTCATTATGCAGTAATGAATGAATGTTTGTGTAAAAAAAAAAAACACTTTATTCCTCAAGGGAAACGAACAACAAAATTGAATTACGCTGTACAGTAGAGAACCAATTATCCGGGATGTTTGGGACCACAGCTATCCCGGATAACTGAATTTCCCGGTTTTCTGGATCGCTACGAAGCGATATTTGCCAATTGTTTATAAAACCCAAGTTACTATAACAAATAGTAATGCATCTTAAAATCTGAAGAGAAAACGACCCAGAAGTGCTTATAGATATTACAATATTAAAAAATTCTGAGCTTATATGCCACTTAAATGGTATTTATGAAGAAACCGTTCATATTCATTTAGGTATTTCAAAAGAAAAAAAAAAGCTCTTCATTTTTTAGAAATTGCCGAAAATACGTATTTTAAAAAGTAGCAGAAAAATCGACAAAATGTTGCCGGTTTTCTGGTTTACCGGTATTTTGGTTCCCGGATAAAAGGTTCTGTACTGTATTGCTAGAAACAGAAATATTCGTTACAGATAACTAAAATGGCCAATTAAGAAAAGTTAATTGTTGTAAAAACACAAAGTCAAGTTAATTAAATGTAAGGAATTAGAATTATAAATTCATTGAATTTTTAACAATTAAAAAAAAGTAGGACAGTATTATATAAAAATAATAAAAAATTTATTTGACTTACTTAGGGATGGCCAATATCGATTTTTTTTTCAGTGATCCATTCATTAGAGGATCGTTCGTTTTTCTTATATATGCGTTGAGCTGGTTCAGTTAAATGACCTCGTTCAGTTTAAAAAAAAAGTGTTTTCTATTTTATAAGTTCATTTAAAACTTATTTGATATGAATAATTATTTATTTCATTTTTACTACTTAAAAAGCTAAGACAGCAGGCTGTAAAAATGGTAAAACTTAATTTATTTCACTTATCGGTGTAAATTAAATGACGTCACAAGTGATGCCGAATGTTTTAGTTTAAAATAGTAAAGAAAAACCAAACTGACAATGGATTCACTTGTGTAATGTAGCTAGAAAACTAGTAAAAGTAAAAATAAACGAACGGTCGATGTGTGGCAAGAGTACTATTAATGCATCAGTACAATGGCCGTTCATTTTAAAACGTTGATCTTTTAGTCCCGTTCGTTCATTAACGACAAATTTATAAATTTTTCTAAAGCAACATTAAATGTGTGTAATAAATCTAGTTAAGAACTAAGAAGTGAAAACGATATATTTCGACTGCTTGTTATCTTAATGCGTGTCACGCATCTATTTTTATTGACAACTTCATTAAAATTTTGTTTCTATTAGTCTCTAGAACCATGCATTTAGTAACAAAAAATATTAACCATTCAAGCATTTCAGAAAATTCATGAAATTACAAAATACTGCCAAAAATTTAACATTTGCTTGCGAGAAAAATAAATACAGTAAAACTCCATTCAAAATTATCGGAAGAATTTTTATAGTTTAAGATGGCAAATTAAGAAATCCTATTAAAAGTTGAGTTTGAATCGAGATCTTGAACATTTTTAATTTTTGCTAATTGCGACGATTAAACTATAGAGCGTGCACGAGCACACACACACAAACACCATACACAAATAAAAATACAAATACATGTTTTAGCAATGTGTGAGTATGAGGATGTGAGTATAAGGGCAAGATAGAAAAAAAATAGAGCGAAATTAAGAATTCCACAATTTTTTTACTAAACCAAAAATCGTAATTTAATGGCGAGATAATTAAAGAAAAATAAAATCTAAGATAAGACAAACACATGGATATCTAAACACACTGTTGAACTGCTATTGTGTTACACCTGGTATTTTTTATCAAATAATTTTCATTTACGTATTTTTAATATTTGTACTTTATTTTACTTTAAAATTATTTTGCCTGCATTGTTACAGAGCTTCCCTGATGTCTTTAGAAGATTTTGAAACAAGACTAAATCAGGTAAGTTTTGCGCATTTTTTCTTTCAATTTCTCTTGATCGTAGTCTTCCGAAACAAGAAAGTCGTTCACCATTTCCAGAATATGGAAAACAATAAAAAATCCAGGGTGGAATTGTTAGGGGTTTTTTTTAGCTTTCTTCTTACTTCAGCCAAGCTGACAAATGGCTAAGATTCCACTTTGATCCATTGTGACTTGAAGTAATACATAGAGGCGAATTGAAAAGTTTTTCGCGGGATGTTTTTGCTATTAGTATTATTTATTCTATACGTAAACGTCAAAAAGAGAGATGTTCAAAAGAAAATAATTATGAAAGTAATTCTGTGTGTACAATCGGAATTAGTTGTGGCGCTTTCCAGAATTGCTTCCTGGGAGGGGCAAAATAACCCCTTTCAGAAGGTTTTCGAATTTGAAGTCCCAGAGAAAATAAAACTAAACTTACCTATGCTGATATTGAAGAAGTGGTTGAAAGCTATTTCTCATTAAATTTCCAAAAATAGAGTCCAAAAAACGCAATTTTAAGCAGCTAGGTTCTATCAAGCGAGCTCATCTTCATGCTTCTGGGAGGGGATGAAGTTCGGCTCCGTAGTTCCCCCCCCCCCTCCCCCATGAGTGCGCCATTGTGATCATCAAACACATTAATCATACTCAGAAATACTATGCTTTAACTATTTGCCAAACTATTCGTTGAAAATTTGAAACGTATACTTGAATGCTCATCTAATGAAAAATCACTTAATTCACAGCTACTGCATGCTTTTCATTTACATCGAAAAAAAAAGTTTTTTGAAAAATGCTTTTAATAAAATATTTCTTTAATGTTTTCAGGCAATAGAAAGAAATGCTTTTTTAGAAAATGAATTAGACGAAAAAGAAAATATGGCCGCCCTAATACAGAGACTTAAAGATGAAGCACGAGGTAAAGTTTTAAAAATCATAAAATATAATACGAGCATATGCCTCCTCCCACTCCCACACATGATATTTTTCCCTTCCAAGACACAATCAATTTGATCCATCTTTTCGCGGCACTATTAATTGAATTATCTTACAGATGAAGATGCCCTTTCGTCATGTTTCAGGAAGATTCCTATTTAAAAACTAAAATGAATTATAAAATGCCTAAAATATGTGCTTGAACAAAATAAGAGATTTGTTCTGACATTTAAATAATTTTCCCTCCAAAACAGACGCAATAAATTTAAGAACTCATGCGGTTTTACTAACAAAATATCCCCACAAACGGGCAAAGTATTGCCAAAAATAGTAAAATAATTTTAAAAATTTTTAAAAATTAATAATAAAACTATTGAGAATGTTTAAGTAAACCATATATTTACCAATCACTTTGCCATATGCCAGTTTTCATTCAAAAAAATAAATCAATTAAAAAATGTATAAATGTGATTTTAAAAAAAATTATGCATTCAATCTTTCAAACTTAAAAGAAGGGGAAAAAAGCAATCTATGTAATTATTCGAAACCCTTCATTATTTTCTTTTAAATTTCAATTCCCAGTTTGCAAAAAATTGTATGAATACTACCAAGCTTTGAAGATATTCAAACAATTTAAGCATTTGTGTGACTTAGTCACAAAAATATTATCATAAACTTAAAAACTTTGATGCTTCAAACCAAATTCGTGCTTTATGAAGGCTTGCGCTGATTGCAAAAATGTTCCCTCTAGATATGAAGCAAGAATTGCTGATCAATGATTCCAACAAGAAAAATGAGGTATCACAATCTCCATCCAAAATCAGTGATAACATTATAGATTCAAATAAACGAAATGGTGATTCAGACCTATCACACTGGGCGCGATTTCGAAGTAAGTACATACATATGTTACTTATGCACTTGAGCGCAATGAATAATTTATGTGCTTGTACTCAAACAGATTGTAAACTTTTGTTAAAACAAAAGTAAAAGACATTATGCTTTGGTTCTGATGTTTTAAGGAAGTTTTTTTTTTTTTTTTTTTTTTTTTTTAAGTTCAAGATACTGCCTACAAAAATATTTGAAATTCTGATATTTTACAGGCAAAAAAAGTTACATTAATTCTCAAAGAAAAAAAAATGGTTAAATTACTTTCAAACCAAAAATAGCTGTTCTGACAAATATTTCAGGTTGAGATAAAAAAAATACTGCAAATTAAATGGTTAAATTAAAATTAGGATTCAAAATTTATAACATAAAAATGAAAGACATGCGTTAACCCTTTATGCCCCGACGGAACTCAGAAGTCCCGCTAATATTATTATTTTTTTAAATCCTAAATGGCTGGAATCATGCTGAAGCTTTTAAGTACCACTCCTTGTACTTTGCTGAGAGGCTGACAGATGGTACCTGTGATCGGAAACAGTTTTCTTGGGGGCCACAAGGTGTAGGGGGGAATTGGACAACCGATATTTTCAATTTTTTTTCCTCGGTATTTTTGTTGTTTGATGTATTTTCAACTAAAAAAAAAACAGAAGTAAAAATTCATTGTTAAATTAATTTGGGACAAAAGGGTTAAGATATGTTCAATATATATGTTTTTATATTAAAATAATGTAGAGCATCTTGCTTTTCATGAATTATGTTATACTATCGGTAAGAAAAGCTGTGTAAAGAAAATTAGTCCTGAATATTGTGGGTGACATAACTCAGCCTTAATTTTTACTCCTCAAGATTAGTCTGAAAATTAGTGCCAATAAGTTTTGAGTAAAATATTTACAATTGAATGAAAATAATTTAATGTTCCTGAATCATTATTTCCCTTCAGTAGTTATTCTTGGTTCAAATGTTTTAACAAGGAAAAGTGCTGAATTTACAAAATTTAATACATGTTCTGAATCAATTCAAAAAAAATGTTGCAATATTTTGACAAGAGAAAAGCTAAATTTACAAAATGTGATACATTTTTTGAAGGAGTTAATATTAAAAATGACACGAGTTTTTAATTTCTATATTGCTTGTACTTGTAACCAGTTCTATTTAACTCTTCTGAATTGTTTACATCTTATAGGAAGCCATACCCGTGCAAGCTTTTTATCAAGTGCATCCTCAAATGTGCCACATTCTGCTTTGAATATCGTTGGAGATTTATTAAAAAAAGTTGGAGTGAGTATGAATTCTTCTGTTACAGTCTAAAACTATACTTCCATACAGTCCTTGATAAATACTTAAGCTTCTCCAAAATAACAAAAGTTGTGGTTTTCTCAAAAAGTGCTCTACATAAGTTCTGTAGATGTAATAAAATACTATTATAGTCCAATTCATCAGAAAATAGAATGTTATTTCACTCCATGTTAAAAGTCTACTACAAAATGTTCCTAGAGAGCTTAAGTCAAAGTTTTTTTCGAAGCTGATTCTAAATACTTAAAGCTCAACATTCATTTGCGCATTTGGAGTATGCTGTTCAATGTTGGTCTCCTCTTAAGAAATATATTTACTTAATGGAAAGGATTTTAAAAAGTCTAATACGTTAGAAAATGGACTTTCAAATTTAGATTATTATTCTACTCTTAGAATGCTTATTAAGCATAGTATTGAGCAAAAGTAAGCGGGGACTCGATCAGTTATTTAAGTTTAATAAAATGTAAAACGTTGATCAGCTAAATTGCTGCACAGATAGCAAAAATTATTTTATTTTATGTATTCAAGTTATAAAACATCGACCTCCTTACAAAATTTTATCTTGAAACTTTTGCTTTCCCTTTTTTAATTATTTTATATTTATTTTTTTTTAATATTTTATTTACTGTAAAGGCCTTTAATTTCGCGGGCCGTAATTTTCGCGAAAATGAATATATCGGTGATTTTGCGGGCCGAAAATTTCGCGAATTTTGCATGTACAGAACCGAAAGTTGAAAAAGTCCAAAGTAAAAAAAAATTCGCGAGGCCTAAATTTTCGCGATTACGAAGGGCTCGCGAAAGTCGCGAAAATTAAGGCCTCGCGAATAAAAAGGCCTTTACAGTATATGTTTATTTATTTTGAGTTTATTTGGGTCATTTTTAATTTTGGGGCATAATGTTTAGGTGAAATCTGTTTTGCTAAGTTCACTCTGTCTGTGATAATATTCTTTATCTTTATTTTTATTTTGTATTAATTTTCATCAAAGTTTATTAGTCTAGGTATTAAAAGTTAATAACTTTGCTTTTTATAATTAAGGGTTGATTTAATTCTTTATTCGTGTAATCATTTTCTTTCTTTTTTTTCAAATCCGATGGTTTACTAAAGAATTTCAAAATTCTTTTTTTTTTTATACAGAAACAAGTATTGTGAAAGCAAACCAAGAACAAACAACATGAATTAATTAAATAGTTAATTAATTAAAGAGTAAGAGTTAAATGAATTTAAAAGACTCATTTAACTCTTGCATATTTCTGTATGCTTGAAAATAGTTAAAACTTAATTGTTAGAATAACTTTTATTTATTTATTAATGTTTTAATAACTATATTAGTAAAAAAAAATTAAAAATTTGCTTTTTCTTTTTAACAGGGAAAGTTTATGTTGTTTAGAAAAAAACAAGAAGAAAAATAAATATTTCCTTTTATAATCAGTCAAACTCATTACTAATTGATACATGTTAATTAAAAACTTATAAAAATTCTTTGTTTGCTGCATGCAAAAGGCTTTAACAAAAAAAGCACTTAACAAAAGATTTTGCCCAGTATTATTTGTTCATGAAATATATGATAAACATTAAGATTTACTAAATAATTTGTTCTTAGTTTCTCACTGAGCACTACTCTGCCGTATTTAGTTACAAGAACAACAAAAGCAATCATCAGAATGCATTTATGATATCATCATTATTTTAAAATATTTTATGCATCAATATGTGGAATATTTTATGTAACTTTTGCAATAACAATGTTGATTTGCTCATTAATTGCATTTGCACAAACCTTTTTATTCTTAAAACAAAGTACTCAAAATATTATTCCATGTGAATAGTTTGCTTTTCATTTAAAATTATATAGATAAATACTTTTTAATGCCATGTATGATATGCAAATTTTCAATTAATTCACTCAATAAATGAAGTCATCCTGTTCACAAGAGGGATTCAAATCAGCGAATTCTGCGAAACAAATAACAAAACATCAACTATGGACAAATGGAGCACAAAAGTAATTTTTCACTATTCTTAACCGCTTTAATTAAATGCTGCTTATGAATGCAATTAGTTCTATAATGCATTAATAATAAAAATTTCAAAATAACTAGTGTCTTTATCAAAAGTATAACCTAAAAGAATAGCAAAATGATTATTTTACATGACGTGAAAATTGATTAATTCTTACAGCAAAAAAAGGTACATTGCATAAATGCACAACATTTATGTATTACATCCTTTGAGATGAATTCAAATAATAATACATTCCCAAAAAACTGTTTGAAAATTTAAATTATTTCACTTGCAAAATAAAAAGTCTTGCAACTTATTCTGTGGCTTTATGCACAAAGCACTTTTGTACTCAAACGCATTCATTAACAAACAGTAAATTTCCACGCATGTTTCATAGCTAACAGCATGATAACAGAGCCCTTTCTTTTCATTAAAATTAAAATTAGGTTCTGGAATCCAAACTGCAATCCTGTCGGGAAAGTGTAAAAGATAATTCCGATCATCTGGGTGACAAAAGGACAACAACTTCACTGACTACAGCAAGGTAAGTTATATAAATAAATAAATAAACATTGCTCTTTTTTTCATATCTGTGAATGACGCATGACTTAATTTCTACACAAGTTTAGAAAAGCTTATCTTATGTGCTTCTTTTCCTTTTAAAATGAATTTTTATGACTACTTTTTAGACAGTTTATGTATGAATACAAGTTCTACATTACTTAAAGGTCTCCTGCCCTTTCTTTTCTTTGAAATTAAGCCTTGGCCATATCATATATACAGTAGTCTTTGCTTAGTGTGATCACTTTGATACACAATGCTTTTTATAACAATAAATAATTGATAACAATAAACAAATTATTATTCAGCTAAATTAACTAATTTAAGCTGCACATACTGAGTTTCAAAAGAAAATGCAAAAACTCACCTTATACGTACTGCATAATTCCACCAAAATGTACAAAACATTGATAATTAAAAGAAAATCATCAACTTTTGATTGTCTACCATTTTTTAGAAGCTTATTTATAAATTGTTCATTATCAATGATTTTTCAAGCCATGCGAGTGGTGTTCACTCCAGGTTTCAGCACTTTTGGTTTGTACCTCATTTCATCATTTTTAAGAGGTGGCGTAACATCAAAGCATTCTGCATCTGACTCCTTCTAAGAAAATAGATGGATGAGGAACCTGATCCATCATTTTCATCATCCATCTATTCCCTATAGCAACCTAGCAAACATCTATTTCTATTTATGTGGAAGTACAGGACATTTTGACTCATTTATTTTTGTCCATGATTCAAACTCAAGATAGTATATCTGAAGAATTTTCTATCAATTGTTAATTTCCTGGTCTACATTGGTTGGTGAAATCTTAAGTAGGCAAATCAGTGTCTGTTTCTGATATTTCCAGCAAAAACCTGATCTCCGATTCGAAAACTGATAACCTTAAACGATGTAATGATCACGAAAAGTGATAATTTAAAAATGCAAATTTGAGAAAACCGACAGAGCCATCTTAACCCTCACATTCAAAGTAAATTAATATGTAACATTTCTTTGCTTAAAAATAGATTATTTGGATTTAAGGGCTCTTTAAAGATATTTTAGAAGAGATTCATGAGAACTTTTTTTTATAAAAATTATATAAAAGGTGTGTGGGGGGAGGGGGGCATTTTTTACTCTTCCGTGCATCTGGCAAAAACATTTACTAAAACCCTGCCCCTAAGTGTAGGCTATATTATTAACAAACTAGAAATGTGTCTAAAATAATTATTAATAACAATATTTTCGTCTCTCTTTTCAGCAGAGTGAAGCATTTACATAGAACTTCTTTGTCAAGCCCTAAAGATTTCATTCCACTGACAGCATGAAAATGCCACCGAATCATCAAAAGAAAAATTGTTCCTACACGATTTGATTTCTCAGAGACAATCAGAAAAAGTGATGGTTTTCTATTGAATTTCTGTGAAAAGGGTTTTTTTTATATTCTTCTTACTTTCCTGATGTGATAAAATATTCTTCAAAGTGCTGAAATAGTAATATATACAGGAGTGCCTATAACCCGTAAGGGTGGCGGTGCACCCTGCTCTAAAGCTACAGAGCACCCCCGCAAATGAGATTAAAAACCCTCTTATACATCAACCTTCTAAAAATTTCAATGCCATAATCTGCATTGTGAGTCCTTCCTCCCCCCCCCCCCCTACACAAACACAATTGTGCAAACCTGGTTTATAGAAGCAAATACTAAGAGAAAAGAATCAGAAAAAATTTCATCCATAGAATAGCATTCAGTGTAGATAAATCATTTCGGGATATGCTTAGTGTACTACTGAAATAAATCCACCATAAAACATTATACAAAAAGAGTGGTTACACATTTAAAATTCAACTGACAAGCGAGCTGAAAAACATGTAAAACATTTTCCTTCCGAAAAGTTCTCTTTCAAAGGACCTGTGATAAACACTATTGAAGTAGGTTTAATTGATAATATTGAGAAACTTGTTAGGAAGTACTTCAGAAATAAAAGTAGACTTCAATCATTTTGTTTTCAAAGGTGAAAAGTATTTTTAATATATTTAATTCATACATAAATATAAATACATTAAAAACTGAAAATACATTAAATATTTTAATAAAAAACTGATTTTCAATAAATTTTATTACACTATTTAAAAGCAATAAAAGCTCCTGAATAAGTCATGAGTATTCATAGCAACCAAGTCATATTTGTTATTATTCATTAATTCATGAAGTCATATATTTGTTAGTTTATAAATTACTTTTACTACATTTTCCATGACACCAATTAGTCAAATTTCATTGCAAAAACTTTGACTATCTGGTATTATGAAAAAATGCTAAGTGAAACTTTTATGCTGATTTTTGTACATGTGCTAGCATTTGTAAACAGATGTATTGATAAGAAATGGCACAAGAAAGATGAGCAAGCTGTGCACATTTTCCATTTTTTTTCCTGTTTGAACACCACATACAATAATTTTTAACCAAAAGCAGTAAACCTTTATGTAATTAATTTTTGATAAGAGCATATAAGAGAGTTGAAAAGCTCCATGCATTTACTCATCATATTCTAAAACTTTATAAGCAGTTAAGAATGAAACGTCAGAAAATTATCCAACGTTCATGACAATCATTTTTAGCTCAAAAAAAAAAAAAAAGAATAATAATGTATGAAATATAATTTTTCCAAAATCTATGATTTTAAGAGAATTTATTTTGAAAAATCAAATCAGCAAAAATATATTCATGAAGTACATTTGTTGTCGACAAGTGTATTTCAAATAAAATGCATTTTAATATTGATAACAAGCATTTATAAAAATCATTTTTTTAGGCAAACTGTCATTATTTTTGTAATTCTCTAGGATAGTATATTTATATTATCGTTGAATTTTTCCCTGTTTGGTGCCTTTGTTCTACTTGGAAAATGTATGTATTATTGATGGGAACTTCCTACTATTTTTATTGAACATATTTTTCTCAATCCCATGGAAAATTGGGATAAAAAACATAAAATGTAGAGTGTAAAAATAAAATAAAATAACTTATGCTGTTATTTTCTTTCCTTTTCCAACACAATGCATTTGCATATTTAAATTCATTTCCATAAACAAGCTTTAATCTCTATTATTGGTTACTAACATGAATCTGTATTACTTTCAGAATGTGAATTACTTCCAAGCTCTGAAAAGAAATAGGGAGGAATTAAAATCTTTTTCTGATTACCTTACTAAGAATCTTTTTCTTTTTAAGTCCATATCTGATCAATGAAATATTTTCTACTGATACATCTTTAAGGAAATTCATACTACACAAAATAAGAAGAAAAGAATTTTACTCTGAATTTGAAATCTAAAAGCCCCAATTTACTGATAACTCTACAAACAATTTTTTTGTGCAAAATTATTGATTTTCAATCAAAAAGTGTTTTTTCTCTTGTAATATCCTGAAGTATTTGTTCAAATTTTCTCATTAAAAAATGAAAGAAAGAAAGAAAGAAAGAAAAAGATAAAAATAATAATTTTACAAACCTCAAACAATATTTACTTGCCATTTAAGAGCATTTTAAAGTAGTTTTAAATACTAGTTTTGTGTAGCTAATTTTATCATGAACAAAAAAGAAGTTAGCTATCCTTTTACAAACTAATTATCAAATGTGTCAATATTTAATTTTACACCTTCAATTTGTGTTAAAACTACTGTTTGCTCTCAATATAAATTATTAAAACACACACAATTATCTCTTAAAATAAATTTATTTTTATTCAAAGTAGCAATTTTGTTTGCATTATCAATTAGAAAACCAGATTAAACTATTTGTTCAAAGTGGGTATATAATGTTACCCCATATTATACTGGAGAAAAGATCTTTCCAATTAATAACTTCTTGATATTTATGTAATTCAGGTAAAGTTAACTTTATCACAGTCATCATGGATATTTGTATCGTCTGAAATTTCAAAATACAATTAATTACTAAATTATATGAGCTTCAAATCACACATATTTTTCAGCATCTACATAAATATACTTGATACAAATTAGAAATGTAGACATAATAGTATTCCCGTGAAATACATAATGAATCTGAAAATCTAATTGACTACAAGTAAAACTTTTTTTAAACAAAACTAGTAGAGAATAAAATAGATTATGTACAGCAACAGCTGCCTAAACATTTTATTTAGCAAATTTTCAAATCTTTAAAATGTTTTAGTATACACATATGAATTTGCTTCAATGTGCTAAAACAGAAGAATAGATTAAAATTTATTTTTAAAATGTAACTGCAGCACACACTATTAAATACTTTCAATTATTTAAAAATTATTAACTGTAGTAAAAGTTTGATAAGAAATAAATTTTAAAGTACAAACTTTTTCAATTAAAATGAAAATAAAATAAAAAATTTCAAAATACAGAATAATTTTTGTATAAAATATTTTTTCAATCAACTATCTTACAGTTCTTGACAAGATATCTCACCCATTTAACATGTAATTGTGGGACTGCCAAACCACATGGCTATGATTTTCATTATTTTGAACAGGATGCTCTAATGTAAAATTGAATTTTTGTACTACAAGAAAATACATTTTGTGAACATTTTACTTCTTAACAATTATGACATAAAATTCCAGAAACGAGGGATAGGTGCAGTTAAAACTATTTGTGTATAGTATCTTTTAGATATTTAAAGCTAAAACATACCTCCATATATAGAACTAATGCAGACTGAGCATTGAAAACAGAAAAATATACATCACCTACAAAAAAAAAAAAAAAAAAAAAAAAAAAAAAAAAAACGTCAAAATAAAAGTTGAAAACAAAAAAATACAGTGTTAAAGCACAAATTTTCCAGAAACTGCAGAGACATGTTTTGGAGCTATAAGAAATCTCTTCATTCAGAAGTTCTTCCCCCACTGTTTTTACAAAATATAATTTTATTAACAATAAAAAGAGGACAATCCTAAATTGCAGCAAAACCTCAAACAAAATATTTCTTTAAAAAGTGCTGCACAAATTTTAACACTAAAGCTAATTCAAAAGTCAAATGTACTACATTTTCCTAATTTGAGCTTTAATATTTTTCTCATGTAAAAGGGGTTCAACCCCTAAAACAATATCCTTGGGCACAACTTTGTAAATATTATAAACAATGCTTCACAATACACTTGAAGTCTTTCCTACAGACTAGTCATGGCCTGTATACTGGGGCAATGGACCCAGGCCCCATGATTATGACAAATCAATGTCTTTCCATTGTTGTGGATGTGGTTTTTGCTATTTTTAAATGCAATATACATTGATTATATACTCTTCGACCCCCCCCCCTTTTCCCTAGAATTATTGGAAATGATGGGCCAGCTTTCATGGCTCTTAAAATGAGCAATCAATAGCACTTCACTTTAATTTAAAGCAAATGAGAGCAAAAGAATGATTTTATAGATAGTTGGACTAATGAAGTAATAAATGTTTTATAACATTTCAAACAATTCAAATGCAATTAAGATTCCAATTACCATTCAAGAACATATATGTTAAATAAAATTTACCAGCAGTTTCATGAGAGGATACAATCCGACAAAGGATGGAATATAGTGGAAAAATTGTGATGATGGAAATTACTTTGAAGACCAAGCTTTGTAATGTTAGGACAGCAAGTCTCAGCTAAAAGAATCAAAGTCATTAATGTATTTAAAAACCATAAGACTTATTACATGCATTTAGAGTATAATGAAAGTTATACTTACACATGTGAAAACAATGTAATACACCATTACTGTAGGAAGTAAAAAAAGGAGCACAGTGAAAATTAAAGTTCCAAGATATAGTTGATGGACATCATATGTATAAGAATCAACTCTCTGTCGAAGTGGATTCCATTTTTTCCCACGGAACAATCTCCACAATGCACTAAGGCTTTTTAATTGATATCCATACAACCTGCAACAAAAAAAAAGAAACAGTATGTAAAAAAAGTACAAATTCTTTCCGATTCAAACTGCACATAAAAATAAATTATGTACGAGATTTAAAATGTGTCGTACTGCAACTTAATTTAAAACCCTTTGATACTTAATGTAAACTAATATAAAAGGAAGCTTCCTTAAGGTGGAAAAACTTTCGAGGTATAACTAATATCATTTATAATTTACTCTCATACCTACATCATAATTAAAACTTTCTTTTTCATTCATACTTAACTTGCTTTGTTCAAAATATTTGCAGAAAATAGATCTATTATCCACATGTTTCTATGCCTGGGATCTTAGTCTTTTTGGGTAAACAAAAAAATAAATAAATAAATAAAAAAATCTGTAACTGTTGCAAAATAAGAGACAAGATCTTTCTCTCCCATTTATTACACATAAAATTTTATAAACATTTGCAGATCTCCTTTTGCCAACCCCGTTTCTCACTTTTTTTTTTACTGTTGCATGTTTGCAAAAATTTTACTTTGCACTGAAAACTCAGCCTTAACTTGTCAGTGCAAGAATATATTCAGCTCAATTAAAACAAGAGAAACGTCTTTCAAGTTAGCAAACTAGGCTCATAGTAAAACAAAAGATCTTTACATTCCAGATTAATTTTCTGCTGGAAAAATAATTTTGATGTCAGTATGCAAGACAAACAATCATGTCACTTTTCTGCCCCTTGAAAGTCATTTCACCTCAGTGTGAATAAGAAAGTAAGTACATTGGGAACAATTGTTTTAAGAAAGAGTCTCAAAGATTTGTGGACAAAGCACTTTGCTTTGAGTTTCATTTAAGATTTAAATAACATCATCTACATCAGGTGTTGTTTTAACAACAAACCTTCATTTTCATAAAAATCATACAGATTGTCATAATTTTTCTTCCAACCATCGAAACTTCTTGACTTTTTTTTTAATATACTAGTAGCCTGCAGACCACTTGTTGCAAACCGCTATTCTATAGTTATGCTCATTAACAAAAGGATAAAAAAAGATAATATTTAGTTGTTACATCACATAACTACAGCAGTGTATATCAAACAGCAATAGATAAACTTTTAGCAAAATAAGCAACAGAATTAGCTTAAAAGAAAGTTTTAAAATAAATGAAACCTCAATAACTTAGCACCCCAAGAGAACATTAAAAAATTTCCAGCTAGGCAGATTTCAACTTACAATAATTAAAATTCTTTGTCTTCTGCATCATTTATTTACTAAAATTTACCATTCAAGCTTTTGAAAAACTAAATTCAGAAATAGAATTTCTTTCATCAAAAAGTTAGCTACTAGAATCAAATTAAAGCACTAAATAAATTGGAGAAATAATTCTAATTTCAAAGAGGAGATAAGAGCTCCTTGTCTATCAGGTGTATTAAATTGAAGAGCTCTGCGTACACATGTGTTCAGAATACATGTGCCATGATGCCTTCTTTCTTTCGGGGACTCTTCAGGGTACAAACTTTACATCCACAGCCCTGATCTTACATAATGGCTTCAAGGACGCATGTGGAGGCTGACTGCCTAGGATTTAAGGAAAAATCCTTTAAAAGGCTTTTACCAGAAAATAATTAATTGATCAAGAAACCTCAATGTAAAATTCCCAAAGATACTCAAGGTGAAATAATATCTGAAGAAAACATTGAAGAGAACAACAAATGGAAATCAACATTTAGAGGCTCTTGTTAATATGTGTCAAGCTACAGAAGCTTTTTTTCCTATTGAAACTAGCACTGGGACAACCATTGGAAAAAAAAATATTTACAGGAGTAGGCAAGTTATCCGTACCCCGTTACCAGAAGTTTACTGTATTGTTCATTACAGAATTCCTATTTAAGATGCAAAAAGCATTTTGTGACATGAAAATACATTCTTTTAGAGATCCAATAATGAACTTACCTTGCAGCATAGCCATAAAAGCAATAAATATGTATAGTGGCCAGCGAAATTACATCATTTAACAAACTAAGGAAAAAGGATAATCCAAAGGCTCCAATCACAGTTGAAACACTTATTGCAGTCGCAAATAGTGGTTGAACAACAACCATATATGCTGAAATGATTACGAAAACATTTCATGAGATTCTAAAATAAACATTCTTCAGCTAATACTAATAATTTCATTCAAAAAAGTGCTAAAATTTAAAAGGCAATTTCTTGTTAATAGCTTTTTTGAGGGGAGGAGAGTAGATTCAGTAGTAAATAGCATGGGAAAAGTTAACCCCATAAAGTAGTTAACCCTAAACATTTTGATAAAATTGAAAGTTAGCCTTCAAAATAGATCATTTTTATATTGGTTTTTTTCCAGTTATACACTGAATGAAAGGAAGGAATCCAATTCAACTAGAATTAAACTTACAAGTTTTATTCTAATAAATATTTAGCTAACATTGATATTTATATCCAAAAAAAGATGCTAAATGATGAAAGAATATTGCTTTAAAAATAGCGAATTTTTCTTAGGATTCAACCTCACCTACACAACAAAAAAAGAAAATATATATACAGTCGACGCTCGTTATGACGACCACACGTTATAAAGACCATCCTAATATAACGACCAGTGAGAAAACCCCCAACTGTATCCTAATATACTCTATGTTCTACCTCTTATAGCGACCACTCGTTATAAAGACCGTTTTCTGTAGGACAGAGACGGTCGTTATATCGAGCGTCGACTGTATATATATTTATGCATGAATTAAATTTATATACATTTACTAAGGTCTACAAAATATTCAAATCTAAATAAACAATCAATATAGTTATAGTATTCATAAGCAATTAGCATTAGATGAAGCCATGATTTTTAATGACTTCGTGCTTAACTGTGAAAGAGTATAATTTTTGTATTACTTACACTCCCATAGAAATATATGATATAGGAAAAATTGCCCCAATGCATTATTTAGAGGAGCATTCAATTTCAAACCAGCAGGAAATCCCATTAACCAATTAATCAAACTCTGCAAATTATTTACAACATCCTAAAAGATAAGAAATAAAATCTGAATAAGAAATATGAGCATAAATATTTTGAAATGAGCAAATAGTTTTGTCAGGGGAATATATTTATTCTGTGTGAAATGTAAAAATAACACATTTCACGGTATATTTCTCTCAATCCTTACATGTGTGTGAACATGCTTCAAATGCATACACTTTCTTAAAAAGGCACCTGTTATGAACATGGAAAATTTTTAAAGACACATAAGAAATACAAACCGCTGTAATAACAAAATAAAATTTAAGAAAAAAAAAACAGAAACACATACTCCTTTCTAAGATATCTGAAATGTGAAACCAGATCTTTAAAAAAAATTCACACATGCAGACCCTTTTCTTTTGTAGACAAAGCACATATTAACAGCATTTTTTTAGGACATGTGCCCTGATCACTTTATTTAACTGAAATACTGCTCATTACGCGAAATATACATTAAAGCATTTTAATTACATGAAGGTGTTTAACAAAGAATCTTAAGTATCAGCCTGAAAAATGGAAAAACCTCAGATTTTTGCATGCATAAAAAGTTTCTCTGAAGAATTATAAATTAAATTTCCTAGATATAGGGTTTTAGATTTAAAAGCCTTATTTTGGTGTTAAGATCAATGGAAATATCCATATAGATGGTGGCTGCCTACTCAAGAGTGAAAATGTGATGTTGCTAGCATCAATGAAGAAATAACATGACAATATGAAGTAAATTTGTAGAAGCTTTCAAATCTTTTTAATGTTGACAGTTTAAGAAGACACTGTGTTTGAAAAAAAATTTGAGTATCTACATTTTGAAATTAAAAAATCAATCATATTATAAAATGATTTTTCATCCCTTTCTTTCTTTTATTTTGCTATGAATTCAGTTTATGCAAAAGACTCATATTTTTATGTCACAAAAAAATGCCCATAAATCGTCATTATTGATATCTGAATGAATCATAGAGATGTTATTGCACCCTCTAATGTGCATAAAGCTGAATCGGTGCTCTACTGCATGCATACTGGCTAGGTAATGACAGCAAGAGGTAAAACTAATATTCAACTCATTAAAAATAACAAAACTATTGGGAAAGTATTGTATGTGAATATTATGAGCACTTTTTCTCCATTATAGCATTTACTGTATCATTTGCAAGTTTACTGTAGTGTTTATATTTTAAGCATTTCTACAAAAAATATAAATACCGTTTAATTTTATTTGCAAGTTTCAATTTTACACCTTTCTTTATTTTCTTATACAGATTTTTTTTTTTTTTTTTTGTTTTTGCATTGAACTAAAATAAATATATATATATATATATATATATATATATATATATATATATACTATTACTAAAAAAGAAATAAATATTTGCATTTTAGAAACCAAAAACATAAAAAAAACCTCAGCACTTTCAGATATTTCTGAGATTTCAGAGAGTTGAGAAAAAATAAACTTAAAATGAATCAAATTAGAATTTGCTTCAAAAACTTTAAAGTAAATTCCTAAAAAATGAGCCTTAAAGGATTGCTTTGCTGCTTTTACTTACTTATTTTTACTAGGTGTGGCTCATTTTACCAACGAAATTGACCTATTAAATAGAATATAAACTTTCTCACATAATATAAGTGAATTTCTCTACTAGTTCAAACATCATAACAAAAGCATACATTTGCAAAAGAAATTGCATGCATGTGTTTAGAAGTTTTGGGGAATTCCTTCGTCAAAAGAAATGGAGTAATGACAGAAAAATACAAGAAAACATCCCTCCTGTGAAATAAATCATTTTTCTCACTCAATGAAAATTCTTCTATTGAAGTGTTGTACATAAAATTGCACACAGAGGCGTATTTGGACGTGAGGCCGCCCTGGGCTTTTGAAACTGGCCGCCCCCCCTCCCTTGAGGTGTTGAATTTCAGAGTTGCCAAAAAAAAATTTTTTTTTTTTTTAATTTACTTGACATAAAATATATTTTCAAGGTAAACCGTGCAAAGCCCGGCCACACAGCTAGTTAAACATGAAATTGGTTGATTGTTAACAACCAGCCAATTGGTAAAAATTCGTCTTTTGCGAATCTCAACTTTTACTACAACAAATCCGCTCTTACATTATTATAAATCAACATTTTTAGTACTTAATTACATTAAGAACTTTCTGTCGAAATTTAAAACAGTTTTTGAAATAAATAATCTTCACATATTTGTTTCAAAAATGGTTTTAAAAATTTTAAAAACTTGTTTAGAGATTTAAATGAGAAAAAAATGTTACTAGACCTTATCAACAACTTGCAATTGGAATAAAGTAAACGAATAACGAAATAACAATAATATTATCGCCGTTAGCAAGCACTGTATTAAGTAAACCGTAAGGACCCGTTTATTATGAGCACTCGGATTTAACGAGCAACATGTTATGGTGCCTTCGTGCTCGTTATAAGAGAGTTTGACTGCAGTACCAAAGACAACTGAAAATATTAACTCAGATCAGTAAAATTTTGTACATATCATATATTTATAATAACATGAGGCAACTTTTTCGCACTGTTGAAAATTTGAGATTTAAAAAAAAAAGCTAAACACATTGGTGAGAACGTAATAAAGGATTTCAATTACTGAGAAGATAAATTGCGTGGTACATTACATAACCTCATATTAAGCTAGAATTTCGCGAGCCAGAGTACATGTAACCTTTAAATGCAATTAAATTTTGCTAGATAACACAGGAAAACAAGCAAAAAAGAAAAAAAAAGGAGAGTAGGGAGTAATTTTGAAAGCCTCGCTTTACATCCTTTTCCAGTTTAAAAAATTAATTCATTAATTTAAAAAAAAATAAAATTAAAAAAATGCACTTAAAAAAATAAATAAATGTCTGGAAGAGCACCTTTTCCCAGCGGCTCAAATCAACCTTTACCCAATTTTACAGCTATAGGTTAGCACCTATAGTTGTAGGGTCTACTAGGCACGGCAAAAAAGACGTTTTGTACGTTTAAAATGTCGTTTTCAAGTTCGTGGTCTGCAGGTCTCCCGTGAAATTTTGCTCTTTAGTTAAGTTCTTAAATTGAATTTAACTTTTGATTTTTTGACTTAATTAAAAGCCCTTATAACTCCTGCCCCAATATAACAGAGAAAATTAGAACAAACTCCGTCTTGAGCAAGAAAAAAAAAAATTTGTTTTTTTTTTTTAGGATGATTTTAAATATTAAGAGGTTCAGGAGTTTTATCATCCCCCAATAAGGCGGTCTTTGTAAAGTTTTTGCTCAAAAATTAATTATAAAAAAAGTAATTAGAAACAGAAAAAAAAGCTTTAAGGTGCAATTCCCCCCCCCCCCCCCCCCGGGTTAGAAGTACTTTGTTTACTCAGTTTTCAATGGTCGCAGCTACCAGTGGCGTAGCCAGGGCGTTCATACCCCCTCTCCCCCACAAGCTAAAAAGGTTACACACATGTAAGTACATATCGCGTTTTCCGACTCTTTATTTCAAAAAAATTTTCAATTCCCCAAACGAAATACTTCTCGCTACGCCTATTGGTAATGCTATGCGCTATGGGATCTCCTGTACACAGGACAGCTACAGACACAAGCTCACAATTGTTTTGACGTTACTTCTAAAAAATATATAAAGTTTGCTTTTTGTTAAAAAAATCATACAGTTAATTCATTCTGGCAGTACTACATGTTTATCTCAGCTATTGAGTGTTGATTAGGACAAGGAACGTTGACGCCAGTGGACATCTATCCTTCTAACAGGAAAGTGATTAGTGAGATGATCTTGTAAACAACTATCGTGTTACCTGGAAGTTTCTCATCAGAATCCAAGTGACAGTGCGGTTCCTGCGGCTCACACGATGCAACAAAAAACTTGTTTCCCATCTCTTTCTATTCCCCCCCCCCCCCCGAGGTCTCTCACTGCTGAGAATAGAATGGATCTGAGAAAGAGAGCAATAAATCATCATGGAAAAGGATCCAGTGCGGGCAGCTCTTTGTACTTTGGCTCTGACTTCGGACGCCACCACCTCCATGAACTTTGTCTATGTTCACCGCTGCGCCCTGCCAATACAAGGGGAAAAAATGTGGCCGCTGCCGTCCTGGTGACTAAAAAAAAAAGTTCATTCTCGCTGCCGATCCACCCTGCTGTCTAAAAAAAAAGGTCTTCACTTTGCATGGAAAAAGTGCCGCCCCTCAATCGTGCCGCCCTGGGCTATAGCCCATTAAGCCCATACGTAAATACGCCACTGATTGCACATAATTTATTTCGCAGGAAAAATAATGTTCACATGAAAGTAAATAGTTATCACTCAATTAATTTATTCAACAAATAAGCAACTACATGATATGACAGGCCTTTCTATCCATGCACTGTAAATTAAGATAATTATAATTAATGTGAAAATAAGTTAATACATACATGTGTTTTTTCAATTGTAGTTTTAAAAAGAAGGGCTGATAAACTAGAGTGCAATAAGACAGCTGTAAGCAAACATCCGCAAAAAATGTCCAATACAACAGCGGATATTAAATTCTTTGTCCTAAATCAATAAAAACACAAATTAATGAATATTGAATCAATCATAATTGATAAATTTCTTTAAAACACAAAAACACCAATAGAAACTAATACTCAACAGCAGTTTACTTCAGTTTGAGGTTCCCATCCAACTGGAAATGTAGAATTGGATGCCCATAAGATAGTAAAAGAAAATATTATTTCTTATGGAAATTCTATATTTTTCAAATGAAGAAAAATCACTAAAGTATTTAAAAAAAACTGTTAAGCAATTAAAACAAAAATAAATTGTTACCTAAATTAAACTACCATTCCTTATTACAGAAAAACTAACTAGTTTTAAAATTCCCAGTACATTTTCACAACAGCAACAGTTGAACAATTTAACAAAAGGATTTGCAGAAAGTGTTTATTTCTGTTTGTTAAAAAACAAAAACCTGTGCAGATTAAATATCATAGTATGAAGCTTCGTTTTTCTTTTAATGCAACATTTTCATTATTCTTATACCTTGGCTAGAAGGTGGTTCAAAATGTTTACAGATAGGAGAGAATCATTTTCAAAGAAAAAGCGATCTGGCGCCCTTCAGTCAACAATGGATGCAAGGGAGGGGTGATGGGGGCGATCGCCCCTGCCTTGAAAGACTCTTCAGCGGTAATTTTTCGATATTGAAATCCTAAAATTACAATTTTTACGAGTTTTAATGACATTGGAGATAGAAGGTTTTGAGTTCTACCTTGGAAATGTTTCGGAATTGAAGTTTGAATATTTTGTGATCAATATTTGCGAACCAGTTGCATAGTATAAAGTAAGTAATTTAAATGAATTGCCCCTTCCTTGAGAAATGTCTTGAGCCACCCCCGCCTGCAGTAACTTTTTCAATCAAAGAAAAGGTCTACATTGCTGCTGTGACAGTGGGATAAGATCATTGAATTACATTGAAAGAACCATCACACAGTATGACCATTTCATTTGGTTCCAATTAAACTTTGTACAAAGAAAAACTGCAGATGACACGCGTTTACTCTCAAAGAATTTCGAGATTGCTCATTCAGACAATGAGGATATAGGTATATATACGTTTTTTCTTTGTATCCCGTCATTCATACAGCTATGATTTAATCCCTGATGACTTCTTTATAAGAAAAAAAAACATATTTCTCACCTTTGGAAGCAGTGGCAGAAGTTTTGGAGGCGGTTTTAAAGGATGAGCCCAAAAATAGTTTCCAGCAAATCTTTGAAGATGGAAAAAAAAGATATGAAACAGTGCCAATAGTTTGACGCCAGTGAATTAAGATCACTTATTTCAAACGATTGAATTCTTCTTGTTTTTGAGAATATCAAATTTTGCATGAGTGGTCTACTTTAGATAAAAGAATTCATAAGATAGATATACAAGAAATTTTTGTAATGGCCCATAACATAGCAGCATTAATTTCTAATCAGTCTTTATTGAACAGTCTTCATACAAGAAATTTATGATGATTACATTTCATGGAACTAAAATAATTAATAAAAAAACATAGTACATACACAAAACTTAAACATACTTTAGACTAACTTCCTTCTTGGCAAATGAAATATTTATATCTTTGCAATGTAGATATCTCTGATGAAACTGACGTCCAACAGCTGTCAATGTAATGAGATTGGAAAAACTATAAGGGCAGCTAGAAAATAAATGTTCAATAGTTATAAATGAGAGGTGTTCTAATATCAAGTACATTTTACACTTTACATAAACAGTTTAAATACTTACAAAATGAAGAACAGACATACGAATTTAATTTTACAATTTCAGGAACTTAAAGAACAATTTTCAAATAAATTAAAATGAGTAATTTAGCAAATACTAATAAAAATTAAATAAATATACAAAACAATGTTTGAATGAAAAAATTACTAAGATGCAAATTGTTAACTGTCATACTATCCTACCTGAAAAATGCATTGAATGATTTTAAGCAATGCTTTTATTCTAATACAAAAGAAAACACACAAAACAAAAGTATAAATCAATAATGTCATTCAGGTGTGGAGAACCTTGTTACACTGAAAAGCCACAAGCAGCTGGGCAAAGAAGTTGCACGTCCCTAATGCCTTATTACTGAATAGGCCAACTAGGCAATGAACAAGAGCCACTGATTTATAAGGGACTCTAAAACACTAAAATTGCTGAAGTTCTAATCAATTTTTTCAGGAAAAGAGAAGAAAGATTTCTTTTCGAGTTGTTTTTCTTTTCTTCTATAGAGTTTCCATATTGTTCATAGACCTATTCTTAACAACATTCAGCAATTGCATTGCACAGAAGTAGCTAATTTAGGTGTGCCAAATTCGGTGTGACCTCCAGCAGCACAGCTAGAAAATACGAAGTTTCTGGAAATATTTGCTCTTATTATATGTACTATCCGTATACCCGGCCCTGCCCGGGTTTCTGCCGGGTAGGGTGTTTTAGTGAAACTCATTCATAAATTTTTCAACATTAAAGTGCTTATCTATATACATAATGGCTACTTCTGTAAACAATGGCTATTCTTTCTGTCTGAATAAACTAAAAAAAAAAAAAACTGTATTACACACCCTAAATACAAATGCAAGCTACAAATAATGTTTAGGTAAATAGGAAATGTTATAAGCTTGGTATATTAAAATAAATATATATTTACAGTATCAATCGCACTAGAGTCACCCATTCTCAAATATTGACGTTAAATAAGTCCCATTATTAGTTTCTATCCTTGTGACTACATTAATGAAAACATCTTATGTACCTAATTTAGACATTTTTTTGACTAAAAACACTTTCCATTTTCTATGTGTTGCCGAAATCAATTAATTCCCTTTTTATTTACCCCATTAGCGATTATTGGCATGGATGAATAGAAAATCCTAATAAAGCAATAAATTTCATACTTACTCCAGAGAAGCCTTGGTTCAAAATTTTCATCTTGATTACTATTAATATTGTTGTTGCGAGGCAACTAAATTTTGCAACAATGGACTGAAAATTTAATCATTTATGGGGAAACAACATGATATTTACTATTTTCCATAATACATTTTTTAAACTAAGCTTTTTAGAAATAAATTATAGCTTATCCTGCTCCCTGTTACTGCAGCTATCTACGGTGAAAAAATGGTTAAAATCGGTCCAGTAGTTTTGAAGTTTACCCCGGACATATGCATACAAAAGTAGTCTTTTATGTATATAGATAAAGACTACTGTATTGAGATTTACCATATAGGTTAAAACCAAGGATTTATTTGGGGAGTAGGTTGACTCCAAAACCTCCCCTCTGACTGTGCTACTCTTATAGGAGATACTTTTACAAAGAAATGATTTCCAATATAATACACTGGCAGCTGGGTTATAAACCAAGCTGTCAGTGTATTATATGTAGTTCTGCCTTACAAGCTTAGCTTAGAGGCGGAAACATACTGTTTAATACTAAATCAATGCTGTATTTTTCGGCCAGGGTTTCTTCATCAGTTAAATTTTCATTTATATTTTAAAAGCACATTCATCAGCAAAAAAAAGCCTGCACATAACTTGCAAGGCACCCCCAAAAGCAGGTATGCCAACTTTTCTTAGGACAGGCCCATGATTTTGAATTTTTCCGGAGGGTGGGGGGGGCGGAGAATGTGCCAATGTAAATTATAACAAAAAACAGCAAAAACCACGCCAACTTAAATGCAATTCCAGTGATTTCTCAAAGCAGGGGGAAGCATAATGCCTCCCCCCTGATCCCTCTAATTGCCAGCCTGTCTGTGTAAAAGAAATATAAACAAAGAAAGAGGATCAGATTATTTTATAAAATTAAGAAACGGGGTATCTTTGTGAAATAAAAGTTTGTTCGTTACAACTTTTACATTTTTAATACATTCCATGCTTAAACTTTCTCAGATCATAAATTCTGATTTCAAAACTCGTAAAGTGACTGCAGTGCCATTGAGTCAAATTTACTTACCATAAAAACCCTTTTACTGCACTAAAAATTGAAAAAATGGTTGATATAATCATGTAAATACATGTAACAAATTTTTCAATAATGTGTGAACTACTGATGTTTGGAAATGTAATCAAATAGTTTGATTCCATTAATGTCTTTAATAGAGGATCATTTTTACAACACAAACTGGTCCTGCAGCTTCGTATGACAAAAGAAATGAAACAATCCGAAGAAATATTTGAATTTGAACTTTCATTAAAGATATTGGATAATAGTTCAGATTCCATTAAATTAACAGCATCGTATAAAATTACTTTTGTTGTAACAGCACCATTATAGTTATTAATAAAAATTTTCTCGAAACGGAAAGAAAGGTTTTCATCTACATGTAATATAAATGTTACATCAGTTGCTTCATTTTCTGATGTAATGGAATCAAACGATTTCGTTCTTTTTAAGTCATATAACACTCCAAGGAAATTCAGTTTTTCCGAACCATATAACTTATTGTTAAACGCAGTCAAAATTTTCTGGGAATTTTCTTCAGCCTGACGATTAACATCCAGCAGAAAGATGCAATTTAGGAAAAATCTGTTTTTTATTCTTTGAAGGTGTCCATACAAATAAGTTACGTGTACTTTGTGAAGAATATTAGTAGGTATAAACACCGAAATTACAACAGGTTCAGACATCTTTTGTTTGTTTACGTTACACTTCAAATAAGTTAAGTTACTTTGTTTGATTTTGCGATGAAAAAGTTGAGAATTTTAGTGTCGCCCTCTATTGGGATAATTAAGAATGACACCAAAAAACGTGTTGAGTTTCTTGTCAATTGCCGCCCCTCTGACTTTGAAAAATCAATAAATTTGCATATAAGTGGGCCTCGTTTTGGTTGTTTTCCGATGAAATTGCATTGTTTTTGCAGCCTGTACACCCCCCTGGAAAAATGACTGGCCGGGTTTCAGTGCATAAAAAGGAAGAATGGTTCTTTTTGATTTCTAGTTCACGGGAGCGTTGGTTTGGTGTTGTAAACCGTTCTTCCTTTTTATGCACTGATGAAGAGGCTTGTATATGATAACCTCAAAGGCACCTGTTTGATGAGTTTTTACCTTTTTTTTAAATGTTTTTATTTCTAATTTTTTCACGCTGTCTCAAATTACTGAAAACATTTATGTTTTTCTTGTGAGCGTATTAGCATAATTTCATAATTTCTTTCCATTTGCTTTGCTGCAACGAGTCGAGTTTTTGAAGATGATTTAAAATTATGAACGAAGTATAATGGCGGTAGAATGTCAAAACATGTTCTTCAATGTAGCAAAAGTTCCTTTTTTCTTATCTCTTTTTTACTTTCTTCTATATCTATTATATAGAAGAAAGTATTGGTTTCGTAAAAATTTTCGAATGTCGAATTTTGACGGATTTGCACGTTTTGAGGTGCGCTGAGTCCATTTCGACCATTTTTGGAAAATGTCTGTCTGTGTGTGTGTGTGTGTGTGTGTCTGTCTGTGTGTGAGTCTGTATGTGTGTGACCAGTTTTTGTGGCCGCGCTAGAGCAAAAACTACTGCATGAAATCGAACAAAAATTTTTTCACATATGCACCACCGTGTGAACTGGTGCACCTGACTTTGTTTAGCGAATTCCTCCAAGGGAGGTGGAGCAATCGCACGTGTTCTGCGCGTGGGTGATTGCTATATCTCAGGAAGTAACCGGCGGAATCAAACGAAAATTGGTCCATAGGTAGACCCTACCGAGTACAGGTGCTGATTTAATTTGTGTGTCAGTATCTTGAAGGGGAGTGGAGAAATCGCACGTGTTCTGCGCGAGGGTGATTGCTATATCTCAGGAAGTAACAGGCGGAATCAAACGAAAATTGGTCCATAGGTAGACCCTATTGAGTACAATCGCTGATTCAATTTGTTTGTCAATATCTCGAAGGGGGGTGGAGCAATCGCACGTGTTCTGCACGAGGGTGACTGCTATATCTCAGGAAGTAACCGGCGAAATCAAACGAAAATTGGTCCATAGGTAGACCCTATTGAGTACAGGTGCTGATTCAATTTGTGTGTCAATATCTCAAATGGGGGTGGAGCAATTAAAAGTGCTTATTTTGTCATTGCACCTACTGTATCTCGGGAAATATTGCTGCGATTTGAATGAAATTTGGAATAACACTAACCCAATATGGAATCAAGCATCGATTAAATTTTGGCGCCAATCGCCCCAGGGGGAGGGTGGGGTGATTTTTGCGCTTAGTCAACAATGCGAAAAATTAATTCATTAAAAAATCGCTTTCACGCTATTTAATTATCAAAACAGCTGAAAACTTTCAATGATTTGAAATTTTTAACTGTTGCCAATTTCTTTTTACTAACAAATAAAATGTTTGCAATTAATCTAAACAAGGCTTTTGCAATGATTTCCAATTTCGCTCATTGATTCTGCATTTGCAGGGCTATTACGATAATTGGGAAATTGTAGCTGTCTCCAATTACTTGGGCGAGTACGTATTTTATTTTGTAACCGGAATTCATAAGATAGATATAGAAGAAAGTTTCGTGACGGCCACGACAGCTAGTTCAGAAATGGAAAAATGGAACAACGAGAATAAAAGAAAGGGAAAAGAGGTAAAGGGTAGACAAAGAAATTTATTAATGACACACATGTAAAAAACAAATGTACAGTAGCAAATTAATGTCTTCTAATCTTATTCTGAGCCATAAGTTTCCCAATCTTGAAAACCTGGGAATATTTTTCTGAAAATTTTGTCAAGCATTCATTCGAACGAAAAATGAATTAGAAAAATTGAATTTCACTGCAAAAATTTCTGAAGAAATAACTATAAAAATTTACAAATAAATAATAAGAAAGAATAAATATATGAAGTGGATTCCACTGGAAGAAGAATTGAGGAGAGCGGGAGATCAAACGGCTATTCATGTAACAGCAAATTGGACAGCAAACTTTTTTTTAAAACTAATTCTCTTATCAGAATTTTTGAAGCTGATTCCAAATTGCGAAACGATTGCTACCCTAAAATGTTATTAGTTCTCTAGTATACAGGAATGTTATATAATTTAATAAATAGTTGACATCTTTCTAAACAACACATACACAATCATTCGAAAGATGTCTAGGATGGTCCCCAGAACCCCTTCTGTTCCCAGAACGTTGTTTCTAAAAATAACCTGAAATTGCATTTTTGAGATTTCAATTCCGAAAATTCAAATCAAAAATTGAAATTCGGAAAAAAAAAGAACCGGCGTGGGATGCAAAAAGTTATCTTTTGAGCATCTATCCCACATGGGAAATTTTTTTCAATTTGAATTAATTTCTTCCAGTGCCCCCAAAGCAGGCCCGCGTCAAGCCTGATTGGAGATTCCGTGGTCCGTGCGAATGTATTCTGAGCACTTCGTGCTGTGGCGTTCGGGAAAATATACTTTAGCACTTGAACTTTGGTTTTACAAACAAATAGAAAATAGAAAAAAAAAGTTATACATTTAATTTATTTTTAGAAACGGGTATACATTTCGTGCTTAGTCTTAAATTCACATTTAAAGACATTTATTGAAAACCTTACAATACATGAATTTATTTTTGCAAAAAATAACATTAAAAGCATATCATAGCATACACCACTGACGTTCCTAGTACGGGTATCCCTCGGGGTGGCCGCAATTGCAATTGCCTCAATCAGAATTTCGGGGGGGGGGGGGACGAATTAAAGCTGTTAAAATTCAAACGAATGCCGAGGTCAGGATGCTAGATTTTTCCTCCAAAGAGAATTGAGTAAAATGGAAGGGGTCGGGGACATGGACAAGGACGAGGTACCGGGAAGCTCCCGCCACCGCCAAGGAGGAGCACCGGCGAGCGGAGGCAGTTGGACCTCAAAAAGCAGTGGCGTGGGAACTTTGCATAAACAGGGGGAGCTCGGTGCAATTCCGGACCTTTTTTCTCCTTGGGGGGGGGGGGGGAATAGACACACTTTTCACCCCTTTACGAACAAAATCAATTATAAAGTCATAAACGTTCAAAAAAACATTTTTTTTGTGAATAAAAGGAATTTAAAAACATTGCTAATGTCTCTTTGCTCAGAACAATGAATTTAACTACACTTTTGTATTTTTAATATGAACTTAGTTTTAGATGGAATATTTACTAAGAAATAGGGAATGTCAAACTTTCCAAACGAAAAAAATTCCAAATGGTACCTTTAAAAAATGACTTTTGACGATTTTTGGTGACATTGCGTGAATTTCCTTTCGGAAAAGTAGATCACATATTTGAAAACTGGTTTGAGGAAAACTATGTGCTGCGAAATGTTGTAGTGAAGAAATTTTTCCGGGGAGCTGAGCCGGTCTGAAATATTCCAGGGGGAGCCAGAGCTCTCTCAGCTCCCCCGGTTCCTACGTCCATGTCAAAAGAGATATAACATCAACTGAGGTAAGCAAGAACGAAAGAGAAAAACAAAAAGGAAAGAAAGAATCTCAGTTGCTGTAATACGGTTTCAAAATTCGCCGAATCGTCAGCAAAAGTTTAAAAACTAAGAAATTTTTCGGGATGTCACTGTGGTGTCCGATGATCTCCCGTTGGGGAACCCATAATTCTACCCATGGGCGTCGCTGCCTGCTGAAGATTGGGGGGGGACTTTGGAAAAAGAAATGCTAGGAAAAATTCATGTTTTTTAAACATGTTTAGCCTTTGTAAAGACCAGTGAACATTGCAATTTTCAAATAAGGACCACAAGGAGTCATATTTGGACCCGTCGTGGGCGGGGATTGCTGACCCCCCTAATTAATTTTAAACACATCTTAAACACTGAGAGAAAAAAATGGGTTCAGCTTCTTTTCTAAGAGGGAAGTCATAACTAGATCAGAGAGTTCCTAATCGTAAATATATTATTTACCCAGAAATAAGAGAGTACGGGGGATTCTCCCCCAGAAGTTTTTTCGAATTTGTGGTCTTAAAAATGCATTTTAGACGATATTTGGTAATGTTATGGGAGGAGAGGTTCGAGGGCGCTCTTATGTCCATTTTTCGATATCGAAACGTTAAAAACTCCATTATTATCTCTGATCGTACTATGAAAAGGGGGGATCGGGGATTTTTTCGAAATTGTGTTGCTAAAACGCAATTTTAGACTATCTTTACTAATATAACGCAGATTAGATATTCGAGCTCCCTCTTTTCGGAAAATTATTTAAATTACAGCCTTAAAATGCATTCTAAACAATTTTTAGCAATGGTAGTAGTGGAAGAGCTTCCCTGAATATTTTTGGAAATTGAAATCTTAAAAATACAATTATAGATAATATCCGGTTGTTTTAAGAAAAGGGAAGTGCGGGGGTTCTCCCCGAAACTTTTTTTGAAAATGTAACTGTAAAAAAAAAACGCAGTTTTAGACGATCTGCGTTGATGTTAGGGGAGGGGAGATTTTTGGCCCACCCCGGAACTTTTTCAAAATTGATGGGTCATCTTTGGTAACTTTAAGAGGATAGACAAATATTCGAACAACGTGATTTTAGTTGACTTTCAATGATATTAGGGTAGGAATTTTCGAGAACTCTCCTTTGGAAACCAAAGTTTAAACCCTTTAAAACGAAATATAGGACGATCTTAAATGTTGTTGTGACAAGACAGAGAGGGAAACGGAGACGCCCCCTTTTTTAATGAGAGATATATTCAAGTTGAAGCGGCAAAAGAATTAAAAAAAAAAATGGTTTTTACTCCCACACCTCACATTTTATGCTCACGTTACAGTATTCAAAATTCATACATTTGATCAACAACAATGCAAAAGCTTAATTTAGTGCTTGAAAAAAAATAATGTTTTTCATCCTGCTTTTATTGCGTCATAATTTTTACTTTTGATAAAAAACAAATGAAGGGCAAGGGGGGAAAAGATGAAAGTGACCAAAAAGCGATTTCGAGAAAAACGGAAAACAAAGTTTGACTTCTCGTAACTCCTTGTGTAGTTGATAGAGTTTTCATGCACATTTCGGTCGATTCTCATCTTTTTTCCCCTTGTTGTTCTAACAGATGATAGTGCTTTTTCATAGCCCCTAGATAGTGCTAATATCTCAAAATTGACGGAAAATTGACTTTCATCTTTTTTCCCCTTGGCCCTTCAAATAATTAAAAACGATTAAATATAAGTTTTCACGGGGAAGACTGTCTAAAACGTTCTGACTTCTTAATATACAGTGTAATTTACCAGGGAAAAAAATTCCCTTTATAATTATTTATCTGGCATTTTGATCTCTAACAATGTGTGAAAAATCTTTCTAATATTTTTTTCTTTTAATTTAATTTATTTTTATTATTACTTCTTAGCCTCACCTCCATTTGTTTTGCTTCAATATTGCCTATACTGAGAACGATCTTTTACCTTATTCTGAAAGTTCCATTTTGAAATTTATAATTCTCAGCTAAAAATTAGGTTTGAAAATTTTTCAATTTAAAATAATTTGTATGAAAGATAAATAACTTGCTCTTTTTAGTGATAATTCAGTTCTTTTTAAAGCTTTTCATGGAAATGCAGCGATAAACTTTCAAAAAAGAATTTAGTTATCAAAATAATACTCATAACTAAACAAGCCTTATTATTTCCTCACTTAGAAGATGAAACAGAATATTTTCCACGTAAACTATTTCTTAGTTATTTGAAAATATAATTCTAATTTGGAAAAAAATATTTCGTTTATCAACACTACTATTATTGAACGTTTTCTTTACAATTCAAATTTCATAAAAATGTATATCAATTAGTAACTACCAGTGGCGTACGCAGACAAATCATTTCAGGGGGGGGGGGGCTGAGTCAAGACTTTTTGAGATTGGGGGAGGGGGGAGCACTTCATGAAATGTAGCTAAAAAAGTAAATGCCTCGAATTTCTTCTTCAATGCCTAGTTAAGTCGACAAAAATACATAATTAAAAAAAACATTTTTTTATTAAAATTATTGTGAAGAAAGTGTTCTCATGGACACAAAGAATGATAAATTTAGATTAAAAAAAAATTCTTCATTGAAAGAAGGGTTGCTGAAACACTTGTTTCCAATATTTTGGCTAATTAACGCTCTAATAATGTTAATTTTGTAGTTTATTTTACTATTGTTCCCAATATTGGGTTTCAATTAAACTTTCTAAATTTTATTTAACAAAATCTGTGACTGAAAAACATTAATCGGCATTTCTGAAACATAGATTTGCAATAAAAATGACTAAAATGAAATAATAGGATAATAATAAACATGACGAACAGTAAAATAGACATGTCAAAATATAAAAAAAATCTTTCTTTTAATTTTTTCCTATAGTTAATTATCTGTTCTAAAAGCTTTTCTCATTTGAGATTTCAAAAAAAAAAGGGGGAAATTTAGAAAAAAAACTTAGCTTACATTTTTAAAATTCATTTTGAAAATTTCGGAGCGGGCTGCAGCCCTATCAGCCCACCCCCTGAGTACGCCACTGGTAACTACAATAATAAGAAAATACTAAGCTAACACGAAAATACAGGTAATTTTCTCTTGTTGTGTATTATTTAACTTGTTCAAAAATTTTAATTACTTAGATCAAAAATAAGCATTTGAATACTGATTAGTATACGCTCATCGAAAATATTCCAATCAAATATCTTGTAATGTTCATTGTAAATAAATATGAAAAAGCATTTCAGCTAAAAATCAGATTAGTATAAAAAAAACTTTACAGAGTCTACTTATGTTAGCGTAGTATGATTAAGGGGCACACAGGGACGGATATAACTGAGGGGCGATGGAGGCGATCGCCCCCTCCTTTGAGGACCTCTCCACCGGTAGTTTTCCGGTATTGAAACTCAAAAAATCTTTTAGACAATTTATAAATGTTGGGGGAAAGAGGTTTGATGCTCTCCCTCGGAAATATTTCGGAATTCAAGTCCGAAACTTTTGTGATTAATATTTGCGAACCAGTATACATAATAAAAAGTAAGTTATAAAAACCAATTTTCCTTCCCTTGAAAAATTCATAGATTCGCTCTTGAGGGCATATTAGTATTTCCTTCAATGCATAAGCAATTTGTGGTACTGATGTCTTAAAAATCGCTCTGTGTGCTCACTCTTATCGGGAAAAGTATACGGAGTTAACAAGAAATTTTGTTAGATCTTTTTTATGTTATAACAAAAACAATAAAATGCGTAAAACTTACATGATTTATTTCCTCCAAATATGATACTCTTTACTGGATAGGACATGCTATACTGAACCGATGGATAGCTCTATACTTTATGAAAGGAGTCGCTTTCCACGAAGAAAGATCCTTCTCTAGCTGTTCTCCGAAAAAATTTCTTGCTCACATCATGTGGCAAAACAGATGGACACCCTTCCTCTCTGGGGATACACTACGGGGGGTCAGAGAGAGATTTTTTAGTGTCCATTGTTATGCAGCTGGACACTCATCTTTCCCCTTAAATGAGTTGGCAGGGAAAGAGGGATGGGTGTCGTTATCAGAGACAGGATCCTGAGAAAAATTTGAGATGGGGTAAAGTGTACAAAAGAAAATTTATTTCTTGGATAACAGGTTGTCACTTTCCCTGCTTTTAATGGCAGGTTCTCGATGGGCTAATTCTGATGTAATTCCTTTCTACAAAAAAAAAAAAAAAAAAAGGATGTTCATACTTTGCTAATACTGTAACGTAAATTCCGTTATTTGGCATTGGAATATATTTAATGAAAATATTGGGGAGAGGGGGGGGGGGACTTTGTACTATTTCAAAATGTAGGAAAGGGGGAAGTGTCCCGTCCCCGTGCCATGACACCCGCGAGCTCAATGGAGATAATATTCACTTTAAGGCAGAGGTGTAATTCTTAGGGGGGGAAGGAAAGTGGGGGAACGTTTACTACAGGACTCAGCCCCCTGCGTCCCCCCCCCCCACAGCACGGACTAGACCACATCTTCGAGAGAGAACAGATTCGACCTCGATTTTAAAAGCCCTTCAAGGATCAAGTAACCTAACCAAGGAAAACACAAGAAACCCCTTCTAAGATTTATTTATTACTTCTCTTGTCCCTGTCAGAGCGAGGAGGGAGAGGGTGGGGTAGGAAAAGGGAAAGTCTCCATTGTTGAGTGGAGGAATTGGATCTTACTACGCAGTGATGGGTTTTGTAGGAGGAAAATGATGGCTCCAATAACGATGCTAAAAGCACCAAAAGACCGAGACAGCTTCATGGGAAAATAACTGAGACGGTCTTTCAAGTAGATACGGAAGTTTTTGCTATTTCAGTTGAGATTGGAGAATTTAATTTTGATTTAGAAAAGTCCCGATTTTTTTTTTTTTTTCAAAATTATTATTTAATAATATTGGGGGTCTTCTGGTGATTTGAAAATATTGGGGGGGACATGTCCCCCTTGTCCCCCCCGCCAACGACGCCCGTGATTCTACCTAAAGATCAGTGAGATCTTTTCTGATAAAATCAATAGTTTTAAAATACGGATACGTTGAAAAGGTATTGAATTCAATACATAAAATAAATGCATTATCTATCACTTTTTTTTTCATTTAATGAACAAATAGTTGAGTGAAAATGAGAAAATGGAGTAATTATTCTTGAGTTGTTACTTTCCGAAACTAAAAAGTTTATCCATTGTCTATAATGCGTAAATACTATCTGTAAGTAAAAAATATGTAAATGGACTTTTTTTTATGAAGCAGAATTACCGAGAACGCTATTCTTAGTTGAGAGGTATTCAAATTCATTTGTTTGATTTCATGTCAAGTTCAAGAATTAGTATTATTTTTTGCATTTGGGCAATTCCACGTCAAATCAATCAAGAAAAATAAGTTTTTACCCGACCGTCTCCGCTTTTCACAAAATTTGGTATGAAGGACACATATGGCAAGATAAGTAATTCTGCAAATTTTTAGATTTTTATTGCAAAAATTGTACGAAATACAGGGCTGTAAAAAAGCGTAAAAAGTGCGAAAAAAGCAAAAAGTTGTCACATTCCAATGACCGTAACTTTTCTGTTAATTATAGCAAAATAAAAACTTAAACGCCGTTGCAAAGCTGAAGAATGGAGCTTTCTTTTGATATATTACATGACTTTATTGCGATAGGTTAAGGTTTCAAGGTCATTCACCGTGACTTTTGACCTTGAATATCTCAAAACACGCCCCCTTAGAATTTCTTCAAAAAAATATATTTTATAGCTCCAACACTATACTTCCACTATACCAAAACTTAGGCTGGCACCGCAATGGCAAGGTACTCAAAAAAAATCAGGAATGTTTACATGTTTTACATTAGGAACTCCGTATGTCAATAAGTCAGTCATTTTCTCGACATCACCATTTTTGATTTTAATGAAATTTGGTGTGAAGGACACATACAGCAAGATAAGTAATCCTGCAAATTTCTTTATTTGTATTGTAGAAATTGCGCAAAATGCATTACTGTAAAAAAACGTTAAAAAGTGCAAAAAACACGAAAACTTGTAACATGCAAATGCTTGTAACTTCTCTTCTAATTACAGTAGAATAAACGTTCAAAAACTAATGTAAAGCAAAAGAATAAAGCTTTCTATTGATATACTACATCACTTTTTTAAAGAAAGGTTAAGGTTGAACATCTTAAAAGACACTACCTTAGAATTTCTTGGGAGAAAAAGTATTTTATAGCTCTAACACTATTCTTCCACTGAACCAAAACTTAAGCTGGCACCACAATAAAAAAGTACTATTAAGACAGTTTACATATTTTTCTTAAATGTTTTACATTACTTCTCTCCTACTAAAATTTTTTTATGTGTTATTCCTGAAATATGTATATTTTCACAAATGAACAGGTTTCTCAAATAAGGACTAGAATGTAAAAACAATTTTATTTGATAAACATAATTTTTATCTGTAATTAGTAACAAATCTTGGAAATCAAAAACTGCAAGTTTTAGCCAATGACAATTACGATAACAACGATCAAAACAAAGATGTACTCAAACTCAAGTGAATACAAGGTTGAAACAGTTTTGTTAAATCCAATAGAACTGGATATAGAGGATATTCACGGCTATGTTGTAGTGGTGCATGATAAGCATTGGTGGACTGGCTGTGTTTTGGATGTGAATATTCTTACAGAAAAAGTCAAAGTAAGTTTTTTGCACCTACATGGACTATCTGAGTCATTCTCGTACCCACAGAAGCCAGATATTTTGGAAATGGACAAAACATCAGTAATTGCGAAGGTTGACTTACAAACTGAAAGTGGTCTGACATATACTATCGAGCAAAGAAAAATGGAGATAGTCACCGAAAAGATGGCCTCACTTTCTTGAGGTCTGAAATGTTATTAACTAAAGTGCTCCAGTACGTGTAGGTATGAAAAATATTTTCAAAGGTGACACTATCAGCCAGTAAGATGTGGAAAGCTTAAAATTATCAAATAATATCTGCAGAACTGTAAGCAGGATGTATTTACCTGTTAACTGTACAATGCCTATCCACTGTGGAGCCAGGCCTTGCTTCTTTTTCTTTTTCGAGGGATTACATTAAAGTCTTGTAATTAGAATTTCTGGTGAGTAATGTAATGATAAAACTACTTTTTTTCTCAAAATAATTCGAGGCTAATTAATTAGTTGTTATAGAGCTTTAACAGATAATTTTATTAATGTTGGAGCAGAATTTCTAACATTGGTTGTTAAAAAAAACTGCCTCTATACGGAAAGCTTTGTCGTTGGCTAAAACTTACAGTTTTTGATTTCCAAGATTTGTTACTAATTACAGATAAAATTATGTTTATCAAATAAAATTGGTTTTACATTCTAGTCCTTATTTAAGAAACCTGTTCATTTGTGAAAATACACATATCTCAGGAATAACACATAAAAAATTATAGTAGGAGAGAAGTAATGTAAAACATTTAAGAAAAATATGTAAACTGTCTTAATTGTACTTTTTTATTGTGGTGCCAGTTTAAGTTTTGGTTCAGTGGAAGAATAGTGTTAGAGCTATAAAATACTTTTTCTCCCAAGAAATTCTAAGGTAGTGTCTTTTAAGATGTTCAACCTTAACCTTTCTTTAAAAAAGTAATGTAGTATATCAATAGAAAGCTTTATTCTTTTGCTTTACATTGGTTTTTAAACGTTTATTCTACTGTAATTAGAAGAGAAGTTACAAGCATTTGCATGCTACAAGTTTTCGTGTTTTTTGCAGTTTTTAGCGTTTTTTTACAGTAATGTATTTTGCGCAATTTCTACAATACAAATAAAGAAATTTGCAGGATTACTTATCTTGCTGTATGTGTCCTTCACACCAAATTTCATTAAAATCGAAAATGGTGATGTCGAGAAAATGACTGACTTGACATACGGAGTTCCTAATGTAAAACATGTAAACATTCCTGATTTTTTTTGAGTACCTTGCCATTGCGGTGCCAGCCTAAGTTTTGATATAGTGGAAGTATAGTGTTGGAGCTATAAAATATATTTTTTTGAAGAAATTCTAAGGGGGCGTGTTTTGAGATATTCAAGGTCAAAAGTCACGGTGAATGACCTTGAAACCTTAACCTGTCGCAATAAAGTCACGTAATATATCAGAAGAAAGCTCCATTCTTCAGCTTTGCAACGACATTTAAGTTTTTATTCTGCTGTAATTAGGAGAAAAGTTACGGTCATTGGAATGTGACAACTTTTTGCTTTTTTCGCACTTTTTACGCTTTTTTACAGCCCTGTATTTTGTACAATTTTTACAATAAAAATCTAAAAATTTTCAGAATTACTTATCTTGCCATATGTGTCCTTCATACCAAATTTCGTGAAAATCGGAGATGGTCGGGTCAAGAAGGTGATTGATCTGACGTGGAATTGCCCATTTACCACTTCCACACATAGGGAAATTTAAAAATTTGTACTGAAATAAAATGTTACAAAATTTTCATCTGAAGAAATGAGAATTGATGAACACTATGAAGGGGTAAATTTTTCAAATCCTATTAAAGAGGAAAATATATTGCGCATTCCAACAACTGTTGATGCAAATAGAATAGAATGAGAGAAAAGCTCAAAAAACTGAACCTGATGCTAAAAATATCTGTAAAGGTGATGAAATAAAAAATAGATCTTAAAAAATTAAATACGAAAAAAGGGGTGAAAGCAATTTATTTTGTGTGTCTATCTTTGGAACACATTTCTTTTTCAGGATTTTCTGGCCCGAATTTATTTGTTAAAAAAACTATCTACCAACTTCAGCCCAGCCAGAGCCAATGTCCATACTGCAATTATGTCTCATTTTATGAATATTGTAAATTATTTACACTTCTATTGCATTTACATTGGCAAAAAGCTTTTTAATATGTTTTAATATGTTTTGGAAGATATAGATGGATTTTAGTTTAAAAAGATATGTAACCTACATAGAATTTTCCACTTCAAGTCAAAAAAAAAAATCGTCTTCATAATTTTCCAAAAAACTATCCAATTTTTCCTATATTTGAGGCGCTTGGGGCACTGGAAGACATGAATGGATTCCGATTTTTCGATGAAAAAAAATGAAAAACAAATGCACCGAAATTAAAGCTTTCCAAACGTTCGCGAAAAATAAAATAACAAACAAAATTCTTTTCAAAAATTACCAATTTTTCACTTTAAAAAATGTGCTTTGGATTTCTCTTCATCCAAGCGCAGCATATGATTCCTGATAAGCTACGGCGTTGCCGAGGAAAGCGAGAACCGGAAGTTCGCGTTGCCATGACAACCTTCTGGAGTTTTGTGGAGCTTTCGAGAAATTTCCAGTGCTCTTTCTCGTTGAATAAAAGCACTGCGCACGGCAGATGCCGCACAGTTAGTGCTCGAGACTTGTTGTGCTGAAGCGAAGTCAAGTTATATTGGTGCTTCGTATTGTCTCATCGCTTTGTAGTTTTTGGAGCTAAAAATATTCGATATTGTGAACAATTCTTCCTTTTAATAACAAACGATGGCATTTTCAAGAGCATTGCTTTATCCTTCTCGAAGTTGGTGGGACACTTGGGATTATCCTTCTTCAATATTAGACCAAAATTTCGGAATGGGACTCTTAGATTCCGACCTCCTAGCTCCCAGGATGTACTGCGGATATTTGCTACGCCCCCGAACTCAAAGTAACATCGAGTCTTCTGGAGAATCTCAGGTATCCAATGAAGCAGACAACTTCAAAGTTATGCTGAATGTCAGTCACTTCAACCCTAAGGAGGTAGAAGTGAAAACTGTTGACAATTTCGTCGTCATTCACGGCAAACACGAAGAAAAGTCTGATGAACATGGTTTTGTATCCAGAGAGTTCACTCGGCGTTACATGTTGCCCGAGGGAGTGGAACCAGAAAAAATTAAATCTTTTCTCAGCCAAGATGGAGTGCTGACAATTGAAGCTCCCAAGAAGAAACTTGAGCCTCCACCTACTAATGAACACGTTATTCCTATAACTATTGAAACCAGAGCTGCAGTTGAGGACAAAAAATGAACTGTTAAGTGTTGAACTTTCCATACTTCTCTCATTATGGACCAAATTTCCAGGTTAGATATGTATGTAAGCTGTGATTAATGTTGTGCCATTTGTGTTCATGTTTATACCTTAATTTATGTATCTTGAAGAATAAATGTCTGAATCTCCAAAAGGTGAGCATTTTTACTTCATTGAGTTTATTAAATTTAACAAAAGAAAACAATATTTTTTAAGTTTATTATTCTTTTACACAGTGAATTGGATGACTTCGGATAAGCTAGCAATTATTTATAATGCTGTTAAAAGTTACTTAGTGTGACACGTGTTTGGTTTTGTGCTTCTTTTCATTTAGAAAACACCAATTTAAAGTAACACAATATAGGACTAGTAAAAAGTATACATGAAATAATATTCTGTATTTTTAAATTTCTTTTGATGCAATATTATTTGAGTTAAAAAAAAAAAACTAAATAATTTATGCTCTGTTTGAAAATTTGAATTAATATCTTGAAATCTGTATGATTGAATTTCCTCAAAAGGTATTTTAAGCAGTAGCAGGTAATTCTTTTCGTGAATTATCTTCAAAATTTTTATTCATAAATAAAACTGCATCAATAGTCTTAATCTTCTTTCTTTATATTAAAATAATTAAAAACACTATGCATGTCAATCGAATCTGCTGCATTAAATTGGCCAATATTGAATTGTCAGAAAAACTTCATTCTTGAAATGAACAATACTACTGAATTATAGTTACTTTTTACAGGCCCTTTAGTTATAACAATTTAGAAGAACACTCTTGCGATAGTTATAAAAAAGATAATGTTAGTATTATCATAGTCAATGTAATGTTGCAATTTTCTATGGCTTAATTGTACTGTACATTGTTAATTCCAATGAACCAGCTAGATTCTATGATCTATGCAATGAAGAGACACCTTTAATATTCCTAGCAACATCTTCACACAATGACACACTGAAAAGTTGGTTTTTGAAGATGCCATTACAAATTGATTTGTTAAACTCGTTTGGGTTACAAAAAGAATTGGTTAAATGTTGTTTATCCATTAGTCGGGTGTAAGCAAAAAATAGCCAAATAATGTAGAATTCTGTCAAGTTTCTTATAACAGAAAATGTTGCCGACTTTTGCTCTGTTGACTGATAGGTCATTCGCTTGGCGAATTTTAATTTTCCGCTTACGCCCTGCTAACAACGGATAAATACCGGTTAAATTCATTTCCATGCTATCGATGTCAGAGATATTGCAAGTATAATATGGAAATTTCTAGAAATTAATTTTTATATTTGAGGCAAAATCCTATCAGCTAAGACTCAAGAGTTGATGTTTGACTTATACAGTGAAACTTCGACTACCTCAGTAAGTCGACATTCATTTTTCCAATGGGTGGTTCAATGTTAATTTCGGGTGAAAACCTCTCCAGCTTGACACAAACTTAAAGAAGCCTCTTAAGTCGACTTGCAGTTGCCATTGGCTTGGCATGTGTGAAAAATGAAAATGTACAAGGTTTTCAAAAATTAATTGGAAGGAATTCACTTCAAATATTACTTTTAACTTAATTTTAAAGAATAAAACAGTATTGCACTCTAATAAAGAGACAAATGTTCTAGAAAAATGTTTTGCAAAGATACAAGATAAAAATATTTTAAGAAAAGTAAAATTGTTTGCTAACAAATATGGGGAAAAATTTAAATTGATACAATAGGATAAAACTTGGAATGTATTCGTGACACCGGATCAAAACTTGTTCTTGCATTATTTTTGGGGATTAAGTCAACTGTTCTCAAATTTGATTGTTTGTAGGAGGATCTTAAAATTTAATGTCTACTTTATGTTTTTAAAAATTACTCATAATATTCATGAATAAATCAGTATGGGCATCCATTTGAATAAATAACAAAAAAAAAAAAAAAAAAACAGATAAACAATGAGTATTATCCCCACCCTCCGGGGCGTATGCCCGTTCCTGGATAACTTCCGAGGCAAGATGCTGAACGTGGGGTGGGCTGGCAAAAGATGCTGAACGTGGGGTGGTTCAAGTTCAAAGCTTTACGTTATCAAATACCCATTGAGTAGATGCTCACAAAATCCATGGATGCCAAACTCCTGGAATCAGTCACTTGCAGTTTGGATCACCTTGGATGCTGGGTATGTCCTTTCTCTCCCCTCCAGTGCTATGCTGAAATTGTGGAGGTCTCAGTGACCCCCTTTCTTGTCACTGTTTGCAATGCTATTTAAACCAGTAAACTAACTATAACTGGTATGTACTGTCTAACATTTTTTCGCGAGACCTCCGTCGAATCTGTGCACGCGCCAGGTCTCTTCTCCCTTTGTCGAAATAGGGGGAAAATGGAACGAGGAAGTAGCAAGGAGAATAAAAACTGAAAGTATCGGGAAGTGCGCATTCTAAACCTATCTCCCCTTTTTCAAATGGAAGCATTCGTAGCTGCCAGGCGCACAATACGCAAACAGACAGTATTTGGGTTGCCAAGAGCAAAAAGGTTTTGTTGCATTTACATATGAGTAATCCATTAAGAAAAATCTAAACAGTAATAAAAAAAGTAGAAATCTGCATTGTGATGAAACTGAAATATTATTCCATTATTTTGAGATACAATTCAACAACTAGGGGGGGGGGGTCTCCATAGACTGTGTTCACTTGCCATACTGTTGTAACATCTGAGACTTACTTTTTCTTTTCTTACAGTTGAAATTGATTTTTTGTAGCCACACTTTATAGTCCAAGAGCTAGCAATATTTTCCAGAAAGAATTTTAAGACATCTGTTATTATGTCTTTCATTATGCTCTTCTGAACTGCATGCGGACTGCGGGTAAGCTTTGCGCTTTTTACTGCACATCAGGCATTTACTGTAAAAAAAAAAGTTAATTTAAAATTATTTTTGGCCAATTAGAAGCTTGAACCTGTCATAAGAAAGTCATGTAATATATGAATGGAAAGCTCTATTCTTTAGCTTTACAATGGTTTTTGAATTTTTATTCTATTATAATTAGAAGAGTACTTAGTCATTTGCATGTGAAAATTTTTTGTTTTTTGTTTGCGCTTTAAGTTTTTTGACAGATTGGTGTTTTGTACAATTTTAAAAATAGAAATCCAAAAATCGGCAGGATTACTTATTTTGTCACATGTGGAATTAGAAGAGAACTTAGTCATTTGCATGTGAAAATTTTTCGTTTTTTGTTAGCACTTTAAGTTTTTTGACAGATTGGTGTTTTGTACAATTTTAAAAATAGAAATCCAAAAATAGGGAAGTTTTCGATTTTTCAATTTTATTTTTATATGATAGAGCAACATACATGAACATCAACGGCGAAAAAATTTTTGCACTGCGACAAGTAGTTTTTTTTTAAATAATTTTTAAATTTCAAGCGGCTGTGACGTCACTGGGCACTCCAGGGTTGGAAAAAAACCGGGTGTTTTTGAAAAAAAACAAAAAAACCGGTTTTTTTTGGCTTAAACCAGGTTTTTTGGTTTAAACCGGGTTTTTTCAGTTTTAATATAATTTTTGAAAAAAATATTTTTTTTTCAGAAAGTAATAAAAGTTTGGTGTAATTAATAATCAATCAATCTTCAACAGTCATAAAACCACATTTCTTGACTATTTAAGGAGATAAGAGCAAAACATTGTAATTTAATTACATCATTAAAATAGCTTTTTATAGGAAAATATTGATTGAAATAAACTCAATTAATATATTGGTATGAATGCATAGACCTCTCAGGAAATACTTCAAGAAGCAGATATGATGCAGGTTGAGACAAAAAGTAGTGATGATCCAAAAAAAACATAATTTATTATATCAAAACAAATAATAATAATTATCAAAAAAACGGGGGGGGGGGAGCATATTTTCAAGCATTATCTAAACAGAAAAGTTTCACCTTATGATCTTGTAAACAGGTAAGCAGAAATAGCATTGGAATTCAAAGTATAAAATGTACAGACTCCTTAGAAAAAGTAAATTAGTAGCAAATTCTGTTTCATGAAATATATTTTGCAGAAAATGTAACATCTTCTGCAAGAAATTGAAAAATGCAATCCGATTATATTTAAAAGTATTCAAATATTTACTGCTAAATCAGCTTCAGAAAAGAATAAATAATATTTTAATCACTTGAAATTATTCATTCAGTGCTCGCACATATGTTATGGCTCTGCAAAAGCTTTAAAACTTGTTTTTTTGTTCAAAATATTAAATAACAAAATAATTTATAATGTAATGGATTTACATATTTTATTGTGACATGAAGTTTGGTTTTGTGTTATTGTAAAACAATATTTTACATATATTTCAAATATTTATATGTAGGTTGGCTCATTTATATTTACTGTGGCTTTAAAAACATTTTGTTTCAAATTTAAACCAAGAGAAAGTTTTTCCCTAAACTGTATTTTAAAAAAATACATGTATTTCAATCAATTAAAAGTCCTAAATAAAAAAACTAGCTTTGAAGCTTTTTCCAACCCTAATTTGTTTCTAATTTTTGATTGAACAAATCCAAATGTTGAAAATATTCTTTCAGCACTTGCAGATGAGGCTTTTGCTGTAATCAGCTGCTGAATTTCGGTGAACACTTTATCCAAGGGCGTATATAAGGGGTGGGCTCAGGAGGCCCGGGCCCCTCCCGAAATTTATATAACAAATTTAAATGAAACATAATTGAATTGGCATTTGTTCGAAAAAATTTCTTTACTTAAGCTTCGAAGCTACGAGAGTGAAAAGCAGCAGAGCTAGAGGGGACCAGTAAGTTTTTATCTCTTTACTAATGTTGAATTGACAAAATAGATTACTTCCAGTAGGGGATATAAGGAGAAAATTGAAGCCTGTGTTCCGGGTGGAAATTTCAGAGCGCAACAAATTCAATTGTGGCTCAAAGCAGACTCAAAAGAGAATCATTACCTTATTTTTTTTTTTCGGGAGAGATTCATAGCAATATTTCTTTCTCGAACGTTACCAAACATAGCCTAAAAATACACTTTTAGGCCAGAAAATTCGAAAAACTTCCAACAGAGAGTGCTGACCCCCTTTATTTAGTTTTAACAAATTGTAGCATACAAGTTGTGTTTCTGAAACTTCAATAAAACAAAGTTTCTTGGGGCTTCTGAATTCTTTTCCAAACTTTTATCTTCGTAACAGCATTAAAGCTTGACGAAATGGGGTTTTAGAATGTATGGGGGGGGGGGGGGGCAGGCTTGGCATATGGGCCCCCTCCGAAATTCTAACCTATATACGCCACTGACTTTATCGATGAATTCATTTATTTGAGTTTGCTGACTTTTCCAACACTCATATGGAGTAACTTCTTGTATTACACTTGGATCAAAATAATGCTCCTCAAAAGGTAAGGATTTTGTGCTGAATTTCACTACGAGTGAAAGCGTGGAGTTGCTTGGATGTTTCAATTTCGCAAAATTTAGTGCTTCTTTCTTCTCTTGTTCAGACGGTTCGTTCCGACTATATCTTGGGTCAAACATGTACGCCAAAAGTTGGGCAGGTGTCAGAGCCAATTTATATCTACTTTCTGAAAACTCTTGGACATCTTTACTTAATTTGTTCTCTCTGAGTATTTTTTAAGCTCTTTTCAAATAGAAACAGCATCAGCGATGGAATAATTATTGCTTTGAATTTTGAAATACATATGCAATCCTTTTAAGAATATTAATTATTCATGTAAATTATGTGTTATGAAGAAAGTTTGCCTAAATCTGCTCTTTGGTAGTGTAATATATTACGTAATGAGAAATGTTACATTGATTTGAAAAAACACATAATTTTGCAAACTTTTAATAAATTTCAAAAAAATCTTTTTCTCAATTATTTATGTCTACAACTTTGCATAAACTAAATTTTACATTTTTTAATATGTGCATAAAATAAATGTAAACATTTGAAGAATTTTTTTCCTTCTTTTTTTGTCATTTTTGGAAAAAAAACCAATTTTTAAAAAAACCGCATGGTTTTTTTTAAAAAAACCGATTGGTTTAAACCGTGGTTTAAACCATGGTTTAAACCAACGTGGTTTAAACCAAACAACCCTGGGGCACTCGTTGGCGCTTTTGAACTAAGGCGAAGAAAGTAGTTTTCTACTAAGGCGAAGAAAGAGCGAGAAGCTTTAGATGCGAGGAGCGTGAGAAACCGGTTTCTCCGGCTTCCGCACTGTTGTTCGCCAGGGGCGGACTGGCTCTAAAATTTTTGTGTGGAAAGAAAGTTCTTGCCGGCCTCGACCCAAGAAATTGCACTGTTCCCAGCCCGAAAATTTTCTAACGGGTTTCCTCAAAAAAAAAAAAAAAGGAGTTGTATTAACATCTTTAACGTACACATGGTATGTCAAGGACCTAATATTTTCAAAATGTGTTTTAGAACCTAAATTCCTGTACGCAATAAAAAATAAATAAATAAATAAATAAAACATATGTTAGTGAATAAAAATCCTATTTAAAACAAGAATAAGATATATGCCTATGATTTGTTTTCTTAAACCACTTAAACAAAATTCAATTGCTCTTTTCAAAATCCTTGCTTGAAATTGTATTGAACTTATGCAAACTAATGAAAATTTTCATTTAAACCAAACGTAATGCATACGTTTAGAATGTGAATACATTATACATCACAAAGAAGAAGTATTGGATGTGTGTGAGCTTGAATTGCTCTGCAAAGAAAAAAAAATGTCTTGAGTAACAGTCAATATTTTATAACAATTTAAAAATGCACAGAAACACTCCAAACAAAAAAAAATCGCAATTTCTCTCTGCAAAACCCATGGATGGCTAAATACAAGTGTACAAGACGGTCGCTTATTACGTACAACGGTACAACCAAAGAAACCGAAAAAAAAACTTTTTACTTCACTGTATGAGTATTATTTGCTTGCTTAAAAATAGAAAGAAAGTCATGCGACAAAAATATTTTTCAAAAAAATTAAGCACAACACAGAAATAGTCTGAATTAAGCCCTTTTAATTGAACAAAATTAATGATTACAAAATCATATTCTAAATAAGTTACTCGAAGATAAACTAAAAATTATAAAAATTAGTGTTACTCTTCAAGGACATGTCCATATTTTTCATACAAGGCCTTTTAATTTCATAAAACTGAAAAAGCTACAAAGAACTTAATGGATTTGAAACAGTGCTCAATCATATTATTGGCCATTTTTTCCGGAATTTGAAAATATGCTATAACTCAAATTTACAAATTGTATTTATTACTTTGAAATTGAATAATCATAATAAAATTGAAAAGTTTATGATGAAAAGATTTTTAAAAATGTACGTTTCGATACTAGTTGCAAGGACCAAGGAATGCTACTTGTAATTTAAAGAAAATCTGGAAATACTGCATTTCAGGCTCGGAAATTTTAGATTTGCTGTTAAAATTTTATCATGAAAAATGGATCAGCTATTTTTCATTAAAATAAACAAAAGAACATCGAAGCATTATGTGTATTTCCAGTAAATAAGAAAACATTATTGACTTTCCAACTACTGTTTGAGATAAGAGCTGTCTAAAACGATACGTTTACAATTTAAAGCTTTTAATTAAATGTTGCAAATGGTTAGTTTTGGAGAATTTTGTAAAGATTCCCAGCAACAAAGAAAAATACTGTGTATAACGAGTTTGTTTATAATAAAATACTTGCCAGGGAAAAGAAGTGGTGCTTTCAATAACATTGCTTTGCAAATGCCATTTTGATTATAAAACATTTTTTGAAAGGTCTGTAAACGAACTATAATTTCTTCTAACTAACTAAATCTTAGCTTCATTTTAATGAAAAGTAATTTTTAAGAAAAGAAAAACACATTTTAGTAATGGGTCATTCCATGTCAAGTGATCCAACGTTTTTTACCTTACATTTTTGTATTTCTTTCACATTTGGCTCATTAGTTGTACCCCTTGAGGTAATCAAAAGTCTCAATTTTTGGATTTTTATCTCTATTATTTTTTCATTTATGAGACTTTGAACTTTGGAAAAACCCTCGTTTTTCCATGGATAAGGGTACATAAAAGGGACCATAACTCGGCACCAAATATAGATAGAACGATTTGGTAAATGGCATTTTAAAGTACGTTAGTTGCCGCTTAATCTGATATGCAACATGACTAATTTGATAAAAATTTTCTTTTTCAAAAAATGAAATTTAAATTTCAAATTTAAATTTCTCGAAAAACATATAATGAATTTTTTTGAAAAAATTCTCAAAAATTCTTGTGTATTTCATCTATGTTTGTACAAATTTTTAGATTGGGATCTCAATGGGATCATATTTTTTTGAATTTTTGAATAAAACTGTATAGGAAAAAAATAATATTTTTTAGATTCTATTTATTTAAATACTAAGTTCTCTTGCTTGTGATGGTCTAAAAAGTAGTGAACAAACATGAATATGTTTAAAGTGAGCTAGCATGAGCTTATAGATTTGTCAGGTTCACCCCCCTCCCCCTTCCTCCCCCGCACAACCACTCTTTTTTAATTCAAAACTGTTCAAAATGTTTAAAAAAAAAACTCTTTGATACAAAATGAATAGTAAACTTTTTTAAAGTTGGTAAATGAGTTTCCTTATAACTAGACGAAGTATCCCCCTCCTCCACCCAAATATACCATTAACGCTGTACTATTATGACGTCTAACCTGGGGATTGAATTGACTATTATTTTTACTCTAGGTAAGTGAGCTAGCATTAACTTGTAGATTGGTCAGCTCCCCCTCCCTTCCTTCCTGACCCAACCATTTTCCCCCCAAACTGTTTAAAATGCTAAAAAAAAGCTTCTTTGATACAAAATGAACAGTAAACTTGTTTAAAGTTGATAAATGGGCTTCCTTATAACAAGGCAAAGTACAACCCTTCCCCCACCCAAATATACCATTAACGCTATACTAATATGACGTCTCACCTGGGGATTGATTTGAGGATTATTTTCCCCCTAGGTATATATTGTTTTTCAGACGAAGTGTTTCGTTTTCAATCCGAACTTCACAAAGTGTACTTCCATTCAAAATCTGAATTTAAACTTATGGTTCATTTCATCCCCTCCCCCAGCACCAATCTTCAATTTTGAAGGGAGGGAATAAATGGGTCGCCCCAAGATCATAGCAAACAGCAAAATAGCACTGTTTCCCCTTGTTCTCATAATGTTTTCCCATTATTTTTACACAAAACTGAAAAGAAATTAAAGTGTCACGTTATATGTCAGTCCCCATCACTGCCTTTCCTTTCTCTTATTGGACAAAGCTCATGAGCTAATAGGAAAGAGTAACAAACAGAACAAACTGAAACACTACCAGACATCAGTAGAGACTAAGGCTTTGAAATGGGGCTAGGCGGGATGATAAAAAAAATAAAAGTTTGGAGTGGAAAGGTAGGGTAAGGGGGGGGGGGAGCAATCTGTAAAGAAGTTAAACAACATGTGAGGTTGTGCTCAAAAAAGCAGTGTTTGTTTAATATATATATATATATAGATATATCTTGCTGCATTACTTTCCTTTACAACAAAATGAAAAAGAACACAAACGATTAAAAAAATTAAATAACAGCTGCACACTAGATAATGTGGAAAGATAGTTATGGGGACACAGACATATGATCTGATATTTTGATTTATTTTCAGTTTTGTGCGAAAAGAATAGAAAAAACGATGAGAACAAGGCGAAACAGTGCTATTTTGCTGTTTGCTATGATATTGGGGCGACCCATTTATTTCCTCCCTTCAAAATTGAAGATTGGTGCTGGAGTAGAAGATGAAATGAATCATAAAGTTAAATTTCAGATATTGAATGGAAGTACACTTTGAAGTTCGGATCGAAAAGAAACACTTCGTCTGAAAAACAATATATATACCTAGGGTGAAAATAATCCTCAACTCAATCCCCAGGTTAGACGTCATATTAGTATAGTGTGAATGGTATATTTGGGTGGGGAGGGGGATACTTCGTCTAGTTATAAGGAAACCCATTTCCCCACTTTAAATAAGTTTACTATTCATTTTGTATCAAAGAGTTTTTGTTTTTTTTAAACATTTTGAACAGTTTTGAATTAAAAAAGAGTGGTTGTGCGGGGAAGAAAGGGGTAGGGGGGTGAACCTGACAAATCTATAAGCTCATGCCAGCTCACTTTAAACATATTCATGTTTGTTTACTACTTTTTAGACCATCACGAGCAAGAGAACTTAGTATTTAAATAAATAGAATCTAAAAAATATCATTTTTTTCCTATACAGTTTTATTCAAAAATTCAAAAAAATATGATCCCATTGAGATCCCAATCTAAAAATTTGTACAAACATAGATGAAATACACAAGAATTTTTGAGAATTTTTTCAAAAAAATTCATTATATGTTTTTCGAGAAATTTAAATTTGAAATTTAAATTTCATTTTTTGAAAAAGAAAATTTTTATCAAATTAGTCATGTTGCATATCCGATTAAGCGGCAACTAACGTACTTTAAAATGCCATTTACCAAATCGTTCTATCTATATTTGGTGCCGAGTTATGGTCCCTTTTATGTACCCTTATCCATGGAAAAACGAGGGTTTTTCCAAAGTTCAAAGTCTCATAAATGAAAAAATAATAGAGATAAAAATCCAAAAATTGAGACTTTTGATTACCTCAAGGGGTACAATTGATGAGCCAAATGTGAAAGAAATACAAAAATGTAAGGTAAAAATTTTCTCAGATTTTGGATCACTTGACGTGGAATGACCCTAATGCAACACTCATTTAAATACGTTAATTCAATTTTTCAAATTTATTATATAATAACACTTCAAACGCTATTGCATTTTGAAATTAATTTTTCACGTGTTTAATTTCCTTTTAAATAAACTATTAAGCAGCTCTGTGGCCATAAGCGCAGCGTCGTGGGGGGAGGGGGCACGTGCTCCCCCTCTCCCCGGACACTTTATTTTTGAAACCAGAAGATTTCTAAAATTCGAAATGAAAATCATAGTAAAAATATCGTTTACAGTTAATTTCATTCCTTTTACCTTATTATACCCCTATGTCTGAGAGAGAGGGGGATTAGGGGAATACAGGCCCTCTGTCAAAAATTTCAGTGTTTTGGTGCCAAACTTTTCCAAAATTGGAACAAAAATCATCAGGAAAATTATTTCCGTTTATGGTTATCCTCTAGCGCAGCCAGAATTACCATCTGGAAGGTTTTTTTTTTTGGTCAAAGCAGACCTTAAGATTGCCATTAATATTAAATGCAAGGTCGTGCCCATTTTCCTGGCTGCACTGTATTTTATCTTGAGTTTTTCCATTTTTGTTGCGTTACTAAAACAATAATTTAAAAAAGTATGGAATCATCAAACGGTGGGCCTGTGTGATGATTGGGAGTAATCACAACTATTTTATATGGTCTTTTTTGTGGTATAAATTTTAAAATTCTATGTAACTGCTTACTACACTAGAAAATAATTTTAACTTGAAAATACTATTTTTATAAAATCTCGCTCATTGTGAGAGAGAGAGAAGAAATACAAAACAATTACGCGACTGCATCTTGTGTCAGGTTGTAAACTGAAAAATGTAAATATTTATTTTAAAGTATGGACTTCAGCATAGAGTTAATTATCTTTCTTCATAAATCAGAAATTTTCACTTTCTAAATATTTCTTTCAAGGATTTGTCAGTCATAATCATATTTCAAAAAAACCGTACCAAATGCAAGATAATTGCTAAAAAAAATCTTATAGTGCATATAATATAACAAAATAAATCATTCATTTGTGTCTAAAATCTGTTTTTTACTACGTTGTTTCTGTAGATAATCTGAATACATAATTCATGTCTCATACTTGATTTACAAACTTTTTACTTAAATGCTATGATAATTACCTGTGCTATTATTTACAATTGTTTCCGGTAAATTTCTTGAAGCTTACTTTTGAATTCCTTCAAATTTTGTCATTGTGTTATGACTTATTTCTGGAAGATAATTCAAAGTTGAGCAAGCATATTTATTTTATATAATTTTTTCTGTTGCTTTTTTTTTTTTGATGATTGAAAAGATTTCTTTTATGAAATGTATCACTTTTAAGGGTTTTTTATTTGACTCTTCTTTCTTCCTATTATTGTTTACTCAATTACTTTATAAAAGGCTTCAAAATGTCGAATTTTATAGCGTTTTTCAAAATTTCTCCCGTTGGGAAATCCCCCGGTCCCGCTTAAATTTAGTATAGTCTACTCCGCAAACCAGGGTCGTCATTTCAAGTTTTTCGGGGAGGAGCGGCAAAGGGTCCAAACACAATGCAATTTCATCGGAAAACATAAAAAAACACGCCCACTTATAAGTAAATACATTGATTTCTCAAAGTGGGGGGGGGGGGCAATTAACCCCCCTGCCCCCCCTAAATTACGGGCCTGCCACAAAGCAAGCAGATTATTGCATTACTTTTCTGATACAGATCCAACTATAAGATTAATCCAAAAAACAAAGAAAACAACAGAGAGAGCATTAAAAAATGGGAGGAATATCAGCGAAAAAGACATAAAAGTGGACTAATGGTGTTTTGTTATCAAAAAAGTTGATCAGACTACAAAAGACCCATATCTGTAGTAACTTACAGCCCCGTCTAAATTTAGCCTGGTAACTGAGCAAAAAAAGTTGAATAAATTATGAGTGAAAAAATTTATCCGAAAAGTAAGAGCAAAGGTTTCTCTAACGAACAATCTAAGTGGAAAATGGGCGGGAGGGGAGTGAAAGCCCAGTCTGCACTCCTAAACTTCGAGGTCTGTGCCCCCCCCCCCCTTCTCAAGATTGTATGAGTGTATCCAGAATGTAAGACATTTTCTGGCTTAAAATTCGAGCCAAATCACATAAAAGATTGTATCTACATGGGTAATTTTTAATGCGGATTGTAACTCTAATACGTTACATGCTGATTGTTTTTTGAAATTTTAAGCTGATATCAATTTAAAAATTAACAAGAGTTCATAAGAAAATGTTATGAAAGCTTTTTTGCAATATATTTCTAATGAAATGAAATATCCAGTACATTTTAAATTTAACCTTTATACTTTTTGTACCTTTAGGAATTTAAACTTAGATAAACAAAAATATATTCAATTTATAATAATTATGTTTCAAATTCGAATTATTTAAAGTGATTAACACAGCAAAAGTTTAACAAACACATTTAAAATATTAAACTTACCTCGAAAAGATTTTTGTCACGGTTGATTCAAGAACGATGTATAACGATAGACTCGTTTTTGTTCCTTTGAGAAAAAATATCACGGATTGCTAAAATAACCTAATTGGTTGAAAAAGCCACAGGTCTATCCGTTGCATAAAAAGTGGCGGGAAGCGTAACACGTACGAAACAAGAAAAGAAAAAAAAATGTTTAGCTTTCGTTTCTCATGTTACTTAAGAATCCCAATACATCCTTTTCTTTGAATGGCGCCTTTTTCTTTTTTCAGCTTTTTCCCAGGCAGCCTCAGATCTCAGATGGCCATACAAAAGGTCCCCAGCCCCCAATATAACGCTCCATACTAGAAACCCCAGAAGCATCAATTCCGAACAGAGATAGCAAAAGAGACACCATTTGGAGCCTTAAGCCAGGATGCCTTAAGCATCGTTTTAGACGAAGACCCCACAAAGCCATTGTTTCCCTCGGCCTTGACTTTCACTTGGAAGAGGAAAACCATATAGTGCTGAGTAATCAGCCACTTAACACCCCCCTTCCCCTCTAGAAAAAGAGAGTTCTAGCTGTGATTTCAAACGTGAAAACGGCTGGGCCGGCCCAACTTTTTTTTTTTTCGAAATTTTCTTTTTCTAATTAGAAAAAAATAAATAAGTGTATAAAAACGGCCCAAAGTAGGTGCGGCCCATGTGGAATTTTCCACATCTTCCACATGGCCAGTCCGCCCCTGTTGTTCGCTCTGCACTGCCGTAATTTTTTTTCCTCGCCAAGTGATGCGTTCTAAAAATTTGAATACGGATTTCGCCAAAAAATATCAAAACAATCACCCCTAGCAGGGTATTGGATTGCTCTTTGATAAATCCAGTTTTAAATAGTGAATTAGTAGACTTTAAGGTATTGATTACGGAAGGAGAAAATCCGCAATGAAACGATAATATAGCAAAAATCCAATTTTTATGGATGAAAGGCTGAAAGTTACTGCCATCCGACGTCACGGGTTTCGGTTTCAAGGCGCGCTTTTTTTGCGCGTGGGTTTTTAAAAAAAATCATTAAAAATCAACCGTTGTGTTTTAAAATTCGGCAATGGTGAATTTTTGTGTTTTGTAAGCCTCTTAACAATATCTAGTAGATAAAAAAGGGATATTCAATAGGTCACAACTACCCTATTGGCAGGTTTACTTATTTTGTCACATGTGTCCTTCACACCAAATTTCGTTAGAATCAGAAGTGACAAGTTCAAAAACCTATATTTTTTATTGATTTGACTGCTATGTTTACATGTAAAATGCTATGTTTACTGGCAGGCAGATAGCCCACACAGTTTTCGGAAGGGCATAAGGAAAGATATATTAAAGAGCCAGATGTCTTAAAAGTTCTTTTTGTTTTTGTCGTTGCAAGTTTTAGGACTATTAATTTTATTCTTGCAGTGAAAGAATATCCTGTACCAAATATGAAAGAGATTTGTTGAAATAAATTTAATAAATTTTTTGAGAGTTCGAAAGACCCTTAGTAGAAATGCACTGGAAAAGTGGAAATATTTTAAAGAAATTTTTAACAATAATATGGCTTTACAGTTTTAAACAATTTTATGCACTTGTTTGAAGTCACTTTAAAAAGAAGTTTTTAAACTTTTATGAGAAATGAACATCTTGAAATTTCATATCACTCCAGCTAGAAACCTTTTCCAGGGCTCGCAGTAGACTTTTTCAAAATTTTAGAGGAATTTTAGGAACATTTTGACAAAATTTTAGGGGTAATTTAAGATTTTTTTTTTTTGACCAAAAATAGGCCCCTAACTGTAGTACCCGACAAAACAAACTGAAAATGCATATTATTTATTATAGCATAACTTCCAACCTTCAAACACTTCCTCACAAAAAAAAGTCAAAACTAAAAAAAAATAATGTTTGAATGTTATATAACTGCTAATAAGCCAGAAGGCACTTTAACTTGCAGTCATGTTTCCAAAATTTTCACTTTCAAAGATAGGCATATGTGAGTTTTTCCATTTGATCAGCTTCTACAGACATTAATTCCGTTCAGCAATTACTTCCATAATGTTTAACTACAACAGGTTTTTACAGCAGTTTTTAAACGCTATTTCACTAGACCCAGAGATAATATTCATTCTTTAAACTCATTAATATTTTTGTTACTTCAACAAATCTGCGAATTGTTATTTTTTTTTTCACTTTTTCCAATAACTTTGTTTTCAAGTTTTTTCTTCATCATTTTTCTTCTTATCTAGTAAAAGAGTTCGTGAAGTTTACCCGTGTGGCCTGTTACGTTCTATGTTACGAATCGTAAGCCATCTTGCATCTTCAAACAGTTTTTAGTTAATAATTTTCTTTTTCCCCCCATATTTTCAAATGTAATGTAAGGAACTAAAAACAATTGATTTTCCATTGCCGGACAACTTTAGAAAATCTTAATGTGTAAAATGTTCTGCACATATCATTAAGTTATGCCACAGCTTTATAAATTCTACAGGGTATGTGCTCAACCTGGACTTTTCAATTCCATGACTTTCCATGACTTTTGCGAACTATTTTCCATGACAAAAGAAAAAAAACGAACTCTGCTTTGTTTTTGGAAAATTATGCACTTAATATTCTATCTTGCAAAGCAAATGACCAAACATGGCGACTGCGTTTCACAGCAACAGAAGTCCGTTCGCTTTTGAGGTCAAAAAACGATCTTTTCCTTCCGACACCCTCCTCCCCACCGTGCTTGTCGTCAAACGTACTTTCATGTAGCAATGAATTGTCTGTCCATAAATTTTACTGTAAATTTAGATCCTAATATGAGTGAGGCGAAATCTGACTTCAAAACGGAACTCGTTGAGTTCCTGCCCCTCCCCCTACCTACACGATTCTTTAAAATTCAACATCGTTTTTTAATTTGTTTTCCTTTTGCATAAAACTCCTCGAAAGAAAAAGATTCAAACAAGTTTTAAAAGAAAAAGGAATCAAATGAAGCGGGTAGGGGGGAGAGGAGACCAAATGTAAAAGGCAAATCTGCCTATGCGGGGGAAAAACCATCGAGTCTATCTTTTTGTCGTTCAAGGTCATATTTTATCAGATGACGGAGTCCGCGCACATGCGCAGTTACACAAAATTCGCCGCTCACGGTTTTAACGTTGAGAATTCATCTGATTGGTCAACACAATGCAACTTGTTGGAAATTGTAATTGACAAATCAGATTGCACCCAATAAGGAAGTAGAATGACGGCGGAAGTGTTTTCGTTCTTCCGAGGTCGCGGG
>JAXGGA010004886.1:0-83438 GCA_038373865.1 Uloborus plumipes | reverse complement strand
TTATGCTTGAACCAGATGATGAGGAATTATTTGATTCCCTCTTAGGGACGGAAAGTGCAAAGCGTCCAAGTTGACAATAGTTGAAGTTGACAATAGTAGTGCTGTACCGAGTACTCGGTAAATACTCTGTACTCGGCCAATTTACCCAATGCTTAGTACTCGGTCAATTTACCGAATACTCGGTACTCGGCTAAATTTTGATCTGGGACTCAGCCAATGCTGAGTAGTTGTAAAAATTGAATATTTTTCATGATAACGAAATGTTTGAGAAATTTACAATTGCTTTATGCACAATATACAACTAACTATGTTCTACGTGTATGAGTCAAAAAAAAAAAAATCTCCACTTATAAAATCAATGCATAGTAAAAGCATGCCTATGTCTGTTCTACGTTACAAATTCGTGAATATGTATTTGTGTGTAACTATCTTCTCTATATCACATATTTGTGTGCTAAGTTCACCTTTGGTCATGAAATGTGTAATGCAGGCACGTCATTTAGGGGGGGGGGTCAATTGCCCCCCCCCCACCTGACTTGGAGAAATGAGTGTATTAACATAAAAGCGCGGGTGTGGCTTTTGTTGTTTTTCAATTAATTGCATTCTGTTTGCACCTTCTGACCCCCCCCCCCCCCATGGAAAAACGTGAAATGACGGGCCTGATGTAATGTGATCCCTAAGATGAATATTCATAGACTAATAATAAGAAGCCTTTAACTCAAATTCCAATTTATTTTCAATCGATTAAAAACTCAGATTAATAATTTTTTAAACCATCATTTTTCAGATTCAAGTATTTGGTATAGTGTTAACAATACATAAGAGTAAAACTAAATCATTTTTATAATCGTTTGAAAAAATTTGTGACTATTTTGGGGCAAGCAATACTTAGGAAAAAAATTTAAATAAAAAATGCTATGAAAATATTTTGATTATCAAAATCATTGTATTTTAAACTGCGGTGCAACAAGTGTCAAACAGAGTATTTGGTAACTTGGCCAGACTTGCGTTGGGGGAGAGAAGTCTCCAAAAAAGCAGATTTAGGAAAAAAAAGTTGCTTTTTAGCCTGTTTTTGCATAAAAAAGTTGCTAAAGTCACCTTGTGTCCAAAAAAGTAGCATTAAAGTATCCTGTGGCAACCTGAATTAAATGCAAGACTGAACTGGACGAACATTTTCTGAAAATAATTTTTGACCGAATGAGCAAGAAAAAAAGCGTAGTAATTGAAGAAAACCCACAAGTAAAGGATATTTACGTGGCAGCATTATCAGCATTAACATACTTTCTTAAACATTTCGCCGTATCGTGTGGTTTCCCAGACATTCAAATAAAAACTGATTTCGACCATAAAGTAACTTGGATTCGCGTGCCTGACATAATTGACACAATTGTCAAAATTGAAAAATCGACGGACGGCAGTGTACCTCCTCCTAAACCCCCGGTTGCCTTAAATGATGTGCCGCACCTGGATGACCCCATGGACAGTCCGGACCCCATGCTCGATGACAATCCGGACTCAGAAGTTGAATTGGTTTAAATGAATGGTCTTTTCTTTTCAGATGACATTGTTAAATACATTTCAATCTGTGCCACCTGAATCACCCAGTAATGAGCTTGAGCTCCGCCTGAGAATGGATCTTCAGCTCCGTCTGATGCATATGCAGAGTTTAGACAGACAATTGTTTGAATATTATCGCAGAACCCACCGCAGCAAAGTGAGAAATAGACATGCATTGATACTTTTTGACGAGAAGTGGACACAACTCAGACATGAACTGTATGTAAAACACAAAGTACTTAGAGACAATTACAGAGTAAGAAAATGATTAAAAGAGCAAGAAGTGTTTTCTTTGAAATTAAAAATATTTAACTTCAGCATTCCAGCGATTTAATAAATGCAGCGGCATACCGCAATGCAAATTTATAAATACCTTGTTTGTCTTCATTCTCCTGAAGTAATCATGGTCCAATTGGTAGAGCTCGCAGCCATTTCGACTTGTGATTACTTTTGTAACTCAGAGGTCTCAGGTTCGAATCCCGGAGCCGGGGATCTTCTGCGGAGGGACTCCATGAAAATTAACGGCGGTGTTGCTAGATATTAAAAATCTAGACAAACACCTACGCCAATCATCAGGATTATGTCCCTTTATTATCAAATTCACAAACTGCATCTGTATAGAAGACATGTATATATAAACAACAATAAACACTTTTAAATACATAACATGTGCATAATAAATGATAAAAAAACAAAAAGCCTCCGTCGGATAGGATACCACAAAAAAGATGAAATCGTTTCTTTAAAAAAGTAAAAATCGAAAAATGTATTAAAAATGTAAGAAATGTAGGTTATTCTTCTTCTGTTAGAGGTTCAACAGTCTCATCTTCATCAAATAAGAGTTTCTAAGGAAAAAAATTATAAAGTAAGTTTCTTTAAATTTAAATTAAAAAAAACAACAAAAAGCCCCTCCAAAATAATATATTTTATATAAAAACTAAAGCTTCCATTACATTCATTTTTGATTTAGTTTTAATTTTCTAAATTTTTCAGAAGTAAGTTTCATTTTAATGAATATTTTCTATAGTAAATAACAGTACATTGACTTTATATTAATTTTACACTAAGCGGTATGCAGAATTCAAAAGTAGTTTTCACAATATCATATCCACACTGAAATATAGCTGATAGAACAACTTGTTTCAGTTCTTGATATACATAATAGCAACCAATTACCAACAAATGGTGAAGCACTGGGCCAGCTATTTCATGATTTAAAGATATACTCTTTATGTATAAAAGAGAAAGTATTTTAAAACTCCACAGCTTACTTTCATTTGCCCACTCATTAAAGTAAACGAAAATCTATGTTTTCTGTTTGCATGACTATTTATACCAAAAAAATAAATAAATGTTAATATAAAAAACTACAAACTTCAACTTTTTCATTCAATGACTATTTTTTAAATATCTTAGTGTAATTTACGATTTAAATATACATGGCTTAATTTTCCAAGACTTTTTTTGCACACAACTTAGCATGGTGCCCTAAAAGTTTCCTTGAAAAAAGTCCTGAATATACAGTAGCTATTAATTTCTATAAATCAAAGTGTCCAGACTAAAAAGGAATTTTTTTCATGTGATTATAGGAATGAATAAAGATTGACAAGTGAGGAAAAACCCCAGAGAAAATATGAGGAAGAGAGGTTTAACCTGACTTTAAGACATGATTTTTGAGGTAATTTACGTAGTAATCACTTTCAAAAACTTTCGCCAAGTAACAAAAACGCTAACTTAATTTTCAAACGTCCAATTGGGTTATCTTGGTTGGTTATTAAATTAACCTCTAAATTTATTATTCATTGTTTGTTGTTTATAACCGATAACTAGAAAAGAATTTTCTTTCTCAGAAAAAAAAAGCCCATCATACTTTTCTGGTTTTTTACATGAACATTTTTATTAAGTACTACGTACCTCTACATGTTCTTCATTAACGACATTCTTAATCCTAAAAACTGATTTTTCATCAGTACGTTCCAGAATTTTGTACCCATATCCCTCAGGAAGGGATTGCAAGTCATTCCTTTGCGATTAGTTTAATTCTGCAATGTTAAAATCGCACGTACATTCGCACAAAAAATATATCATGGAGAAAGGAATTTAAAAGAAAGCACCGAGCTTGGGTTGCTGGGATTTAAATTAGGGCATCTTGGCGAAAAATTTAGACCAATCGGGTGTCAGTATTTGGTCTGCAGAAGAAATGGTCTGTGGATACCGTGAGTATGCGGACGAACCTCGCAGCGGGCGGCCGTTAAACTCAAAAGCCGACGAAAATGTGACGCGTGTGCGTGATTGTTTGAACTCTGACAGACGATTGAGCCTTCAATTTATAGCACAGACTCTAAACTTAACAAAATCAACAGTTCATCGCATTGTCACAGAAGATTTGAACATGAGAAAGGTGTGTGCCAAAAAGGTGCCAAAAGTTTTGACTGACGAACAAAAAGACCTGCGAGTGCTCCGATGCCAAGAAATGTTGGAAATGTGTGAAAAAGGTCCTAATTTTTTGAACGCAGTTATCACCGGTGATGAGTCCTGGATTTTTGAGTATGACCCTGTTACAAAAAGGCAGAGTTCAGAGTGGCACACCACATTCTCTCCCCGTCCCAAGAGAGCACGCATGAGCAAGTCCAGGATCAAAACCATGCTCATTGTTTCTTTGACGTCAGAGGTATTGTGCACCACGAATTTGTACCGACTGGGACGACAGTTAACTCAGTTTTCTACTTGGAAGTGCTTAAAAGACTGAAAAGGACTGTCGCCCGTCGCCGAAACGACATCAAGGACACGTGGAAACTTCATCACGATAATGCGTCGAGTCACATCGCTTTCATTATTAACGACTTCCTGGCCAGGGCTCACACCCCATTGGTTCCCCAGCCTCCTTACAGTCCTGACCTGGCTCCTGTGCACTTTTTTCTATTTCCTAGGTTGAAAGGAGCAATGAAAGGTGAACATTGGGGCTCGATTGAGAGCATTCAAGCTCATGTCACATCGGCTCTGAAGGACATTCCAAATTAAGATTTCCAAGCTGCCTTCCAGGGTTGGAAACACCGTCTTCAGAAGTGTATCAATGCAAGAGGGTGCTATTTTGAGGATTTTTGACTTTTTGTATGAATATCTTCAGTTAGTGTTTTTTTATGAATTTTTTCGCATTACTTTTGGGACGCACCATGTATATATATATATATATATAGTATATATGTATTAATAATATATAGTGGTAATAATATATGTATATATATATATTTTAGTATCCTTATATACTATTATATATAACATATATATATTATATATATATATATATATACTATATATATACGTAGATATATATATATTATATTATATACAAAATATATATATATAATATATATAATATATACTATACTAATATATATACTATATAATATATATATATACCTATATATATAATATATATTATATATATATATAATATATATATATTTAACATAAACAAAGTAGTTGAAGAATCAAATGGAACAGAAAAATAAACTTCACCACACAGGTCAAAAGGCGCCTATGGCAGCTCTTTGAAACTGGTAGCAGACATATTTATAAATAGAAGTATAAAATCTTGTGAAAAATCTGTTAAAAACTGAAGTAAAGATAAAATTCCCAAAAGACCCTGGGGCCTTCATCAGGGGGACCCCCCTAGGGTAGGGAAAAGTGGAGTGAGATGTTTCTAGCAAGTTGCAGGCAAATCGCCTAAAAAGTTGCAACTTTTAGCCCCCGACATCTCACAAACAAGCAGTAGGTCACTGGAAGTCCAATTCATTTATGCATATACACGAGAGAATACAATTCAAAAGACACTATATATAATCAATAAAATTCAAATAGAACAGATGACATGAAATTATAATAAATACAAAAAAAGGAACTTTCAATCAACAATGTAAGAACTACCAACCTGAGGCCTTTTCAATGCGCTACTGATAAGACTGTTGGTCAAATTCGCGGGGTAGCAGTTTTCAGTTAAAGTTACAATTAATTGTCTTATTGCTGAGTCTAGATTTGAATTATTGTTGCAAATTTTTTTGTATCGGGATAGGAACATCATAAATAAAGTCTTTTCACTTACAAAGCGCCGAAGGCTGCGTAAGTAAGAGTGAAATAGCATAAATATATTAACATAAACAAAGTAGTTGAAGAATCAAATGGAACAGAAAAATAAACTTCACCACACAGGTCAAAAGGCGCCTATGGCAGCTCTTTGAAACTGGTAGCAGACATATTTATAAATAGAAGTATAAAATCTTGTGAAAAATCTGTTAAAAACTGAAGTAAAGATAAAATTCCCAAAAGACCCTGGGGCCTTCATCAGGGGGACCCCCCTAGGGTAGGGAAAAGTGGAGTGAGATGTTTCTAGCAAGTTGCAGGCAAATCGCCTAAAAAGTTGCAACTTTTAGCCCCCGACATCTCACAAACAAGCAGTAGGTCACTGGAAGTCCAATTCATTTATGCATATACACGAGAGAATACAATTCAAAAGACACTATATATAATCAATAAAATTCAAATAGAACAGATGACATGAAATTATAATAAATACAAAAAAAGGAACTTTCAATCAACAATGTAAGAACTACCAACCTGAGGCCTTTTCAATGCGTATAGGAACATCATAAATAAAGTCTTTTCACTTACAAAGCGCCGAAGGCTGCGTAAGTAAGAGTGAAATAGCATAAATATATTAACATAAACAAAGTAGTTGAAGAATCAAATGGAACAGAAAAATAAATTCTAATATTCCTAATAAACTCTACGAAAAGTATGAATACTGCATAGTAGGGGTGCGACATCGAAGGCAAAACATCGATGTTTACAAAACATCGATGTTAGAAATTACAACATCGATGGTATTGATACATCGACCAAAAAACATCGATGTTCTCAAACATCGATGTTTTAAAACATCGACCTTTTTACAAATATATAGTGTACATTTTTGAATATACTACACTACAGAGTAACACACATGAAAATCTCTAACAAATGTTTTCAAGAGGGTCAGAGAATTCTATTGGCATTGCGTCAATGTGTTAAATAAAACGATTATTTCAAAAATGTCTAAGTAAAGCCAGTAATACATTTTATAAATAATTAATTTAAGTAATACAAAAGAAAAAGTACTCAACGAATTTTTGAAAATTCTGAATTTTGAGTCCTTGATACAAATTAATAGGAATAATTTCGCAACATGTATTGATTTGACCCTTGAGTAGTATAAAAAAAAAAAAAAAAAACATGCAAAGATTAATACAAACCAGTTATAGAAAAAGGCAGTGTTTTTAAATTTGAACAACACTGAAAATTAATCTACCTCGAAAAAATGTATCATAGCACTTACCGTCAGTTCAATGATAAGAAAGAATTATTTTGATTATATGAAATACATTTTTTTTCAAACAATGAACAATTATAATTAGGAGCTAGAAATGTGAATTTACTTATGAGTGAAATATCGTACCAAACCGCATTTTGCAAGTCAACTGCAAAAAACAAACAAAACAGACCAGAGAATTTTTTCCTGTCGCCGTTGATGTTTATGATATGTCAAGAAAAAATCCCTCTGTTTATTTTAAATGCATTTGTTATTCGGTAAAAGGGGTATAGTTTTGGGAAATTCCAGACACACGGGCAGCACCAGATTTACTTTTCTTTCTTTTTCTATGCTATTTTCCAGACATTGCGGATTTAATACATAACTGAGCTTAATTCGCATGGTGGATCACAGGAGCTCAGCTGTAGCACTTTTCAAATGTAGACGAATTTTTGCATGTTTGACGGGGATCCAGACTATTTACGTGTGAAAATAAGATTCAATAAATGATAACTAAAGGGCTCCTGCACTTTTTTTTTGTCAGACATTAATTCCGGGTGCAGATCGTATGTATTAGGGTTATGACATTGGTGATGATATTTCCGAAATTGAATGTTGTTGGGTCTATTTTTAATGTCAATGGTATTTTTCAGTTTGAAGATGATGTTTTTCCATCGATGTCACTTCTCTGTGAGAAATTTTGTTACATTTTTAATTCAAAATGAAAAAACCTCGACATCGGAAAAAACATCGAACCCAAAACATCGATGTTTCAAAAACATCGACACCAAAGCATCGATGTTAAAAACATCGATGTTTTAACAAAAACATCGATGTTTCCAAAACATCGACATCGATGTCGCAGCACTACTGCATAGGGTCAAAAAGAAGCTACTGGTTAAATTTAGTTAAATTCTGTGTTTTCGAAAACTATCTTTTTAATGGTTCTAATTTTTACAAGCAAATCAACGGTATTCCCATGGGTACATCCTTTTCCAGTGCCTTTGCAAACGTTTTTCTTCATATTTATGAGTCAAATTTTCTAGTCGATAATGACCTTGAGGCCTTCAGGTACATTGATGACATCATTATTTTTAACAACAGTAACTTCCATAATCTCTACAAGGATATTTATCCAAAAGAGCTTTTGCTTAAACAAACAAATAGTAACAACACTGCTTCTTTTCTCGACATTTATATTAAATTAGAAGATAAAGATGTCAATCTAGCACTATATGACAAACGTAAAGATTTCAACTTTAAAGTGCACTCACTTATCCATTTTCACAGTTGTCTAAGTAAAAAGGTTTTCAAGAACATTATCATCTCCCAAATTTCCCGATACAAAAAAATTTGCAACAATAATTCAAATCTAGACTCAGCAATAAGACAATTAATTGTAACTTTAACTGAAAACTGCTACCCCGCGAATTTGACCAACAGTCTTATCAGTAGCGCATTGAAAAGGCCTCAGGTTGGTAGTTCTTACATTGTTGATTGAAAGTTCCCTTTTTTTGTATTTATTATAATTTCATGTCATCTGTTCTATTTGAATTTTATTGATTATATATAGTGTCTTTTGAATTGTATTCTCTCGTGTATATGCATAAATGAATTGGACTTCCAGTGACCTACTGCTTGTTTGTGAGATGTCGGGGGCTAAAAGTTGCAACTTTTTAGGCGATTTGCCTGCAACTTGCTAGAAACATCTCACTCCACTTTTCCCTACCCTAGGGGGGTCCCCCTGATGAAGGCCCCAGGGTCTTTTGGGAATTTTATCTTTACTTCAGTTTTTAAAAGATTTTTCACAAGATTTTATACCTCTATTTATAAATATATATATATATATATATATATATATATACAGGGTGTCCACTCCAATCGTGGACCAATAGCTAATTTCTAAACCGTTAGAGATAAGCATAGAGTTTATTTAGGAAAAAATCTCCAAATTACGAAAGGAATTTTGGGTCTATTCAATGTTTTTCAAAAAATCAAATTTTGAAAGAGTTACGAAATTTAAATTTTTATACAGCCCCCCAGTCCTATCAATCATATTTAGTAAAACATTCTTGACACTGTAACGTTTAAAACTAAAAAAAAAATCACTCTTCTACCACAAAAATTGACCGAGTTATGACGTTTTGAAAAATCAAGATTTTGAAGGATTTCGCATACGGTCCCTTAAGCGATCTCTCGATGACGTCATGAAATAATGCAAAATCTTGATTTTTCAAAACATCATAACTCGGTCAATTTTTGTGGTAGAGGAGTGATTTTTTTTTTAGTTTTAAACGTTACAGTGTCAAGAATGTTTTACTAAATATGATTGATAGGACTGGGGGGCTGTATAAAAATTTAAATTTCGTAACTCTTTCAAAATTTGATTTTTTGAAAAACATTGAATAGACCCAAAATTCCTTTCATAATTTGGAGATTTTTTCCTAAATAAACTATATGCTTATCTCTAACGGTTTAGAAACTAGCTATTGGTCCACGATTGGAGTGGACACCCTGTATATACATATATATATATATATATATATATATATATATATATATATATATATATATATATATATATATATATATATATATATATATATATATATATATATATATATATATATATATATATATATATATATATATATATATATATATATATATATATATAATAAATAAATAAATCTTTGAAACGCAAAAAAATTTAATTTCTAATCTTTTTGGACTTTGAATGACTACCAGAACTATAAAAATAAATAATTTCATAGCTGAAATCCATGAGAAAATGACTAAACAATGCTGTAGAAATAATTTCCTCAAGAAACCTTCGCTTTGTCTTCAGTATTTCTTAACGTATTCTCTTTCAAAATTTTAAGAAGTTGGAAAGATAAAACAACAATATGAAAAGTCAATTTGCCGGAAGTTTTCCAGTAATTATTTTTTTATGCAAAAATCACATGGTGTGATGCAGATGATTAATATAAGTATCAGAGTTATATAAGTTTTTTCAGGGTATTTAGTTGCAGAATATTCGATTTAATTTTCCTTATTAAAATCAGCGGGGCAGAATATTTCTTTCTCGGTCGCTTTCCTCGAATTTGCAACGATAAAAACCGACAGGCTGTCTTTCGAAATATGAAACACTTAAATATATCAAAAAGCCTTTCATAATGAAAATTCTATGACAGGCATGTAAGAAAAAAAAGATGCTTTTATGAAACTTTCGCTATTTTGTGTATATAAAGATCCTTCGTTGCATGCATTACTCTCGCTCTTTTTTTCTTCGAGATTGGTTATAAATATTAATATGTAAGATGAAATTGTGCTAAACATATTTATATACTTGTCTACGAGCGTATGCTGAAAAAAGTATTGAAAGAAAAAAAAATACACTCGACTATTTTTTTTAAATATTTTTTCTAGGGTTTGCATCTGACGTATCATAAATTTATCTTAGAATTAAAAATGTTTTGATAAATGAAGCTATTTGTGATTTCTGTAAGGGAAAAAAAATATAAAATTTGGTTCATTTATAAACATTGTAGATACATATTTTATAATTTTGATAGTCGAAATAATGTATGGAAGAATCTTTTTAAATGGTTACAAAATTTTTGAACGGAGACGAATAAATGCATTTTTAAAAAGCCATTAACTATTTTTTTCTCTCTTTTTCGTATGGTAAAACTTTTAGTTTATATATATATATATATATATATATATATATATATATATATATATATATATATATTATATATATATATATATATATATATATATATGTGTGTGTGTGTGTGTGTGTGTGTGTGTGTGTGTGTGTGTCTGAATTGCGTATTGCCGGGCAAGAGAAATGATGCAGCTTGCGCCATTACACACTTTTGGGGGACTCCCCTGTTTATACCGATATTTTTAACTAAATAGTTTGTTTAAACTAAAACATAGTTCTCATCGTTTTCAATCTTATGAATTTTACACTTCCGTCTAAAAACTCCCTGTTATAGTTTTTTTTTTAAATAAAAATCGTTTGTGAATACTGATATCCGTTAGTGTTATGGAAGAGACACAGTCCAGTCACATTAATGTGACCACCACGTACTTTCGACGTCGGCGTTAAATAACCAATCACAGAAGGCACGTGGCAGCATAGTGCAGTTCAGGGTATGTGAAGGGTGTGTGAGGGCTTTGGAAAACATTTCAATCGTTGCGATAATGCAGAAACGAAGCGATTTATCCGAAGTCCAAATGGACATAATCATTTGCCTTCGGACCAAGGGTGGAAGCATTTCCAAAATGGTTTTCCAAAAAGTTTTTTAGCTGTTCACTTGCCGTCGTGGTAAAAGTGTACCATGCATGGTAAAATGGGACTGTTCAATATCAGTAACGTGGCAAAGGTGGTGCAACAGAAGCCATAGATGACAGAGGCGAACGACGGCAGCGGAGATGCGTTCGGGCAAATAGACATGCTATCGTTGTGCAACTGACCATTCAGATGAACCAAGGGGTTACCAACAGTGTCGCCCAAACTATTGTTCAGAAAATGTTGCTGCGTTTGGGCTTTCGAAGCAGACGCCTGGTTAGAGCACCGATGCTGACTGCTGTTCATCGACGACGAACTATGGAATTTTCACGCTAGTACCGCAGTTGGACGTCCATTGAGAGGCGACAGGTAGCATTTACTGATGAATCACATTTTATGCTCCATCGGATTGACGGATGTTTGCTTAGAAGGCGTGAAACATCTGAAAGCAAACACCCTGCAACCATTGCTGGAATGGTTCAAGCTGGAGGCGGGAGCACTGTGGTCTGGGGAATGTTTTATTTGGGGTCTATGGGTTCACTTATCATTGTAGAAGGCACGATGGATCGATACAAGTACGCATCTGCCCTTGAAGACTATGTTCACCCCTAAAGGAACATTGTTTTTCCTCGGGAGGATGGCATCTACCAGCAGGACAATGCGAAGTGCCATGCAGCTGCCAGTGAACATGCGTGGTTCGAAGGGCACCAAGGATGAGTTCACCGTTCTTCCGTAGCCGTCAAACTCACCTGACTTAAGCCCAATCGAGAATCTGTGAGACCATCTCGATTCGGTTGTTCGCGCCATGGATCCTCACCCGTGTAATCTAGCATAGCTGGTCACGGCATTGGAGTCGGCAGGACTTAACATCCTAGTGAACACCTTCAGTAACCTAATTGCACGTCTCGTAGCAGTCCGTTCTGAGAAAGGTGGTTATTCTGACTTTTGACAGGTGGTCACATTAATGTGACTGTACTATGTATTTGTTTTCAGCACTGTAAAATGTCTTCGTAACGTTTCTCCGTAGAAGCGTTTATAGTACAGCAGATATGTGACCGAATTGTGCCTTTAATGATATAAACATGAAACTTGGCACACGTATACTACACATCAAATGATTTAATTCTGGATACGCGGCCATCTGAGATTTCGTCTATTGGAGTAATGGCAGCCGTCAAACTGCTAAATTTTCGTACTTTTTCGAAATTTCCCCATTTTGACCATGGAAGAGCAAGTTTTTGACAAAAATCATACATTACATATTTAAACTACATTAAATTTGCTACAAGTTGATACCAAAATGGACTTGTTAGCTGTAATAGTTTTTAAGATACAGCTTCTCAAAGTTTCACAAATTCTCCAAATTTGAACATTTTTAGTTGATTTCCTTGTTTTATCATATATGCAAATGTCTTTAGATTTTCAATAACCTGCATTGTATAAGCAATGCAGTAAACATTTATTGAATTTAACATTTTGAAGAGGGTGGGAGAAAGGGTAAAGGTTTTGAGTGAAGGGGGAGGCTCCGGTTCACAACCAGAGAACTGATATCCAAAAGAGAAAGAGAGGATATTGAAATCCAGAGCTTTCTCTGAATATCTTTAGAGTTCCTTCAAACCTTTTTAAATCATGTTAAATGACAACTGTTAAAACTATACAGAGTTATTGTTGTTTCATGCATAAAGAGTGTGCTCCTCGTAATTATAAACTCATGTTTGTGAAAATTGCAACACCATGAAGGACTTATGCGAATGGGCTGAAATTTTCAGCAATTCAAAGTAGGGTGTGATATGCAAATGATTAGAATTTTAGACACGTAGCGCATGCGTACGCTGAGCAGCGCCCTCTGAACGCCAGATTTATCCAAATAAATAGACGGCTGCAGCAAGGTGTGTATGGTTATAGGTGGTTATCTGCTTGTGATAAACGTTAGATGAGACGTTGCTTATGCCTCTTCGACGAAAAAGAGCGAGGTTTCAACAACTTACGGAGTTTAAATGGGGGAGGATCATCGGTCTTCGTGAAGCTGGATTGTCTTATCTTGAAGTAGCCGCTCGTGTGCAGCGTAACAGCAGCACAGTGATGCGTGTGTTGGAAGCAGTGGACGGACGAGTGTTGGACAGCTCGGAAATCCGGGAGTGGACCCAGAAAAGTGACGTCAGCTCGCGATGATAGACACCTGATCCGCATGGTACTGACGGACCGTACAGCTTCTTCTAGACAACTGGCAGCACAATGGTCAACAGCTACAAGTGTTTCAACGTGTGCTTCATCAATTCGTAGACGTCTGATGCAGCGTGGACTGCGCACAAGGACTCCTTTATAATACAGGATCCCCCTCACGCTAAACTATCGCCACCTGTGGCTACAATGGCCTAATCAGCATAAGGACTGGCGTGCTGATTGGCAGTATATTGTGTTTTCTGGCGAATCCCGCTTTAATTTGGGGCACAATGATAGCCGCATTCGCGTTCGACGCTATGCCGGTGAACGCCACCTTCCAGAGTGCATTATCGAACGTCACAGTGGACGAACACCTGGAGTCATGGTCTGGGGTGCCATATCATATCACGATCTCAATTGCTACGAATTGTGGGTAGCCTGAACACCAACCGGGACATCAGTGAAGTTCTACAGCCCCAAACTTCCTTCAAGACTTGCCTGGTGCTGTATTTCAGCAGGATAATGCCCTTCCTTATGTCGCTAGGACAGTTCAATCCTTCCTTGCATCGCAGCAAGTACAACTTCTTCCCTGCCCAGCGTATTCCCCAGATATATCACCGATTGAACATGGTGGGATTTCGTTGGTGGGTGGTTCATTCGTGATCCTCGTCCTGCTGCTTCTACAGACGAACTTTGGGTACGCATACAAACAGTATGGAATGCTATTGATCAGGCAGACATTAAAAATTTGTTTGACTCCATGACACGTCGCATAGCAGCACTTATTGCAGCGCGTGCTGGCTACAAAAAATACTAATTTCACTATATTTTAATTATTTGTTGGCTTTCTAAGTTTAATCATTTTTTTTGTACCACTATCACTCAGCTGTGTATTAAATTTCATTCAATTATGACGATTCCTTCATGGTGTTGTAATTTTCACAAACATGAGTTTATATTTATTATCTTTATCTAAATTTGTAATCGTCTACTATTGAAGACATAATTCCATCAGTTTTGGTCACATATCTGTTGCGCATTTTAGACGATTAAAAAAGCATTTCGAACGTCCGCCATTACTGAAATATTCGAAATCTCAGATGGCCGCGTATCCAAAATGACTCGTAATTATACGTAGTATATGTACACCAAGTTATATGCTTCTATCATTAAAGGCACAATTCCACTTTTTTTTTTGTCATATATCTGCTGCACTATTAAAGCATTCTGCATCCAAAAGCTACATCCAGTGCAATGGAGTAACTTAACTGATATAACTGTTACAATGGGATGAGCGATACGTAATGTTACACCAGTTTAATCAGTTAAGTTACTCCATTGCATTGGAGGTAGATATGCTACCACCGCTTATAATATAGTGCCCGCCTCTTATTAAAATATCATTTGTCCTGAGGACATTTGATTTTATAAAGCGACTGATTTTGTAAACCGGCATACCTACACTTAAAGAAAAACTTTTTAAAGATCATTATCTGAAAAATAAACAAATTACTGTATTTATATGTAGTTTTAAAAGTTTCAAAAACAGTAAAAATGTGATAAAATTTACATTTTTATTTGCAGACGGAACTCAAGACTGGCGTATATATATATTTGATTAACGGAAATCGTATATACATTGAAGAGTGCAAATTTGGCATGCATTTTTTCATCTTCCGAGACTTCCCCTCTTGGTGCTACATAACTTTGAAATGTATTATGTCTGTGGCAATTTCCAACATAATTATCACTGTCGTTTTCAAATTATTGACATACGCTTTCCAGAAACTTGATTTTATAAAACGGCAATGCTGATTTTATTGAAGGAAAATTTTAACATGTTTTGATATTGTAAGGATTCGGTTCCTGCAAATTTGATCTTAAAAAGCGGCTGATTTTATAATCCAGTGTTTTTATTAACAGTAGTTACTGTATAATATCCGGAAACCGAGATTTCATCCGTGTAATCTTTTACTTTCTTGAACTAAAAATACAAATTTTACTATGCACAGCGGTTTGACTGCATACCTGGCTCCATTTATTGGTTATTTTGTTTAATGTTCTTGACTTTAATTAATGATGTCTAACTGATCCTCTACTGGCTCGAATTAATAAGGTTCTATTGTACTTTCGCGGGGCAAATATGCATTATGTAGGGATGCACCGATTAGTGAATTGGCCGATAACCAATATTCAGCTGTTGATAATTGACCGATTAATATTATCATGATGATTACTTTTAATACTACCAATTGCAAAATCAGTATGTTTATTTTCTTTTTACAGTTACGGTTTTAGAAATAGTTACTGATTTATCTCTATTATGACCCTAAAGGTTATCTGAATGCATCATGCTAAGGAGAAAAGGATCTGCGCTTGAAAAATGTTGAAACATTTAATATATCTTTATATATTATATTCAAATTAGAAAACATAAGAAAATATTAGAAAAAATTCTATATTAACTGTGTGGATTATTGTTTTTTTTTTTTATCTCGTTCTTGGATTATTTGTTATGTTTTTACTCATCAAACTCACGTACTACATGTTATATTTATGTTTGCAGACAATTATTTAGCTTCCGTTATAAATTCAATCATCGCAGTTTCCTATTCAAGGCATATTTAAAGTAGTTTTATTTAAAGTACAGTGAACTTTCGCTTATACACCGCCTCTTTTATGCACTGTTTTCACTTATACGACGATTTTAAATTGTCCCAGCACGTTCCATAGCAAAATAATGTTAGTATCATTTGTTTATGCGTCGCTCTAAAGATAAATATTTCACTGATGCACCGAATTTTCCGTAAAATGTAAAAAAAAAAAAATATTTTCTTTAAAAAATAAGCATTTATCTTCACTTTCCTCTTTAATTTTTCGATTTTAATTTTGCTCCCGGAAGGCATTTTTTCCGCATGAACTCTAGTTTTAAGAGGGACAATTCTCTGTATTATGCATCGTTTTAAAGGGAGCAGTTTGTAATGAATTATGCTATAATTTTTGGTTGCTCTTTATCATTGTAGTTACGTTACAGTAATTGCCAAACCGTAGTAATGTGTCCTTTGTCTGTAGAAACATTCTTATTCATTCTCTCATTAGAACCTATGTTGCGTCTTAGTCCTTTAAATAGGCTTGTTCACTTATACGTCTTTCTCACTTTTGCGCCTTTTTCTGTTGGTCCTTTGGGCCTGCGCATAAGTGAGAGATCACTGTATTCTTTTTTCACCGGCTGATCTGCAAAATTTGGTTGACTATATAATAAAAAAAGAACTCTCTCTGTTTTTGCATTCCACTTCAAAAGTTGCTTAATTTAAATATGCCTTATCGTATCATATGAATATCTGCTATGAGTTCTAATTTTTTAATTTTTTAATCTTCCGCTCATTTTTACGTTGTGTCTGAACTATTTGTCTTGTTTTTGCTCTTTCTACACATTTATACCAAATGTTATAGTGAGGATTTGCAGAAAATTGTATTTATATACTGTTGATAAATTCATTCATCATAGTTTCTTGGTGAAGGCTTACTTAAAAAATATTTGAAGAACATTTTTTTCTGCCGATTACTCGGCAAAATTTGGCCGATTATAAATATCCGGCAAAGTGGCCCATTACGGTCGATTAATCGGTACTGCCAATTAATCGGTGCTTTCCTTGTATCAGGTATACTTGGTACTCGCAGTTTAATTTTCATTGGCTTACTGCATAATGGGTCGTTTCGTTGCAGTTGCGTCATTTCAAAGTTTTCCGTCAGGTAAACCGCTTTTATTCCAGGACCGACGAGACTTTATGTCAGACTAGTCTAAAACCAAAATCCCTGCTCTCGAGGGGGCCCAGTTTTGGATCTGAGAAATATAATATTTATAAATTTGATGGGGAGATGGGAGACAGGTGCAAATTGAAAAAGGGCTTAGTTGGCTCTCGGCGGCCCTGCTATACTAGATGCATTTTATACGAAAATAAAAATGAAATGAAAAGAAATTCGAAATATACTCAAGAATGCATGATAAAATATTTCTAAAACCTAGAAGGTGAGGGGCCTATAAACAGGAGCACCCCGATGGGAGGTCACTGCGACCTCCCAATAATATCTGTATTCGACACATTTCCCTGACGATTCGGCAACTTGAAGGCAAAAAATTGCAACATTGAGATTATTTGTTCTTTTTAGTTTTTAGAAATGTTTCTCTAAAAATGCCTGATGTTTTTTCTCACTAAATGTTAAGAATGTACGAAATGTGCGCATGCTTGTATTTTATCATTCGGTAAAATTGGAAATTTCTTCGGCAAAAATTGGTAATCCCCCCCCCCTCCTCTCAAATTTTAGTTCAGGGCGCCTCTGCCCATGGACTCCCCTCAACTCCCAAATGACGATTCTGAATCGTTACTTTTCTTACGCTTGCGAATATTAAACTTTTATCCCGATGTTCAAATGTGTCGACAGATGGCGCCACACATTTATCTACCAGGGAGGATTCAGGAAAACACATTCCATTTCTATCAATCAATATCTCTACCGGAAAAAGATTGGATTCAAATCTCTCGCGCCTCCTCCATCTCAGCAGTTGCAAAATTTATTTTATCTTCCAAGATTCTCTGAAAAGAGAAAACTATATACATGCAGCGATATACATAAATCTGGGATATACATATCTATAGCTTTATTCTGTATTTTTTCGAGTAAAATAAGTTTCAAGTCTTTACTTATTGAATGGGTCCTATTCATTTTAGTTTCAGTCTAAGTATGTAACAGCTGAATACTAGGGTGGAGCAAAAAAAATGAATTTTTGATTTTCATAAACGGGTACTTTTCATTTACTGTGAATGAGGCTAAGTAACAATTCTGTAAAATATTTCACTTTTGCGACAATATCTTTAGTCTGCGCGTTTGGCCAAAAGTTTTGAAATTTTTGATTTTTTTAAGATATTTCAAATTTAAAAAAAAATATTGCAAATGATAAAACTAGTGACGGCTGGTTATTAAATGGAAGAAAAAGGTTCGAAACATACGAGAAATTTTTTAAAACCATTTTAGATTATGATTTCAGTTCGTGTATTACGCTCAAAGTTCATCAAATTTCCCAAAACTTCTGATATTTTCAACATTTTTTAACTCAGTATTTCCTTTCAATATTCACTTGAAGTGTCTTGAAACCTGTTTTTATTCATGTTGTTGTTCCTTTGAACTGTGCAACTCTTCGCTAGCTCATGCGGAACGACCCAGGACTACCACGAGGAGGTGACCGCACTTCGAGTCCTGCACATGAGCCCTTCCTTCCAACCAATGTGAGCACGTGTTTACATTTCTTAGATACATCTTTAATGCTTAAATTGTTCCTTTGTGTCTTAAATTGATCAAATATTTCTGTCAGGTATCCTCGCTTTTACTAACCTTTTTCTTTCCCTGTGATTAAATACCAATTTTGAAGAGCTTGTGACCTATTTGACAGCTCTTTCAACTGATTGAGTCTTGAGTGGAAGTTTAAAAAGAGCGCATTCAGAAGTCATATTTAAATTGTCAGCTTTCAGTTATGTTTGCAAATATTGTATTGTTAAATTACGAGTAAAATGTGGCTTTGCAATTTCCACATCACGACAAGAAATCACATCGATGTATTCAGATTTTTGATTTATGTATGTAATGTATGAAAATAGATTTTTATCTATTTTGGGGATCTGAAGCGTTCTCACTTGTTTGCTTGGTTGTTTTCTAGATTGAGCGTTAATAATACGATTTAAAACAAGTTGCTTTATTTTCTCTCTTATAAAGTAACTAGATTATTACCCGGCGTTGCCGGGGTGCTTAATAATACAACATAGCTCAAAAAAAAAAAGTATTCGAATGAATTCTATCCACATGGGAATATAAATACTTATTTCATTCTAAAATGAAATAGGTGAATCTTAAATTGATAATTCATTGTTACTCGTAATCTTTGTTGGAAACTACTCCTATTTAAGTGTATTAAACTTTATCAATTTGTATGCTTATATCTACTCAAAATTGAAAAAAAATGGCATTTTGAGGCCAAAAATTTTAATTTTGAGCTTTTTGAATTCTTTTTAAATTTCAAAACCCCGCCTATGTGATTTCTAGTGCATCAAGGAACAGCTGTGTCAAGTTTGATGAAAATCCGACTAAAACTGTAGATTTGTATAAGGAACAAACATACATTCATCCATTTTTATACATATAGATATTGATAACAGCATATTTCTAGGGTGCAAAGTATACATTGTTTTGAACAGATGTGAATATAATTTTCTGCTTTTTCTCGGAGAGATAAGTGTTACTCTTTATAATCTCACACAAATTCATAGCTAAATTAGTAACGTCTGCACCTCATCCTATAAAAGAGCAAGGACACTTTTACCGTTAAAGTTACGAACCTTTTTAAAAACTATAGTCTAAAGATTATGTTTGCTGTAGTCAACCATCTGACTTGGGAAAGCTTTCTTGGACTTCTGTTTCATAATTTTTTGGATTTTTTTCCAGTCAAATCTACCTTTCTCATTGCATGAAGTTACTGTTGCTCAGTACTTAACTCATTTTTATTGTCACCATCGATCCGATCAGTGACAAATTCTATAGGTTCATACTGAACTGATTTGAAAGTATAACATGTTGTTTAACTTCGTCCAACAGACCCAAAAAATCACTTTGGTTCACTGGTAGGTCCATCTAGTTTTTACAAAAAATGCCGCAAATTAAGTTCATTCGAATGTAATTGGCAAATATCCCATTACAGAGGTCTGCCAAGTTTTTCTTTCAGTTCCCATATTACACCTTTGTATATTCCTGTCTTTGTAGTGCATCCATCAAAACCAATGCAAACAATTTCAAACGCAAAGAAACAATTTATTGTTCCTGACTTGTCTAAGAAATGTAAATGTGTGCACTCATTGGTTGGAAGCAAGGGGAACGCGGGGGGTACCCAAAGTGCGGCCACTTCCTCGTGGTGAGTCCTGGGTAATTTCTATGAGCAAGCAAAGAGCTGAGTCGTTCAAAGAAATAACAAAATGAATAAGAAAACGTTTTGAAGGCCCTTAAGTAAAGATGGAGAGGGAATATTAAATTATAAAATTTTTGCACAATATTGAAAAAATCGGAAATTTCGGAAAATTTGATGAATTTTGGGCCTAATGCGCAGATTGAAAGCATAATCGAAAATGGTTGTAAAAAAATCCTTGTATATTTCAAACCTTTTTCTTCCATTTAATAACCACCGGTCACTAGTTTTATCATTTGCAATATTTAAAAAAAAAAAGAAAAAATGAAAAATCTAAAAAAAATCAAAAATTTCAAAACTTCAGGTCAAATGCGCAGACTGAAGATGACGTCGCAGAAGTGAAATATTTTACAGATTTGTTACTTAGCCTCATTCACTTCACAGTAAATGAAAGGTACCCGTTTACGAAAATCAAAAATTCATTTTTTTCGCTCTGCACACCCATCACAGGAGTTCTGCTCATAACAAAATTCAAGTGTATGTAATAAATATTAGTCAAAAAGTTGAGTACGTCTTAATTTTAAAGACGTTAAAAAAAGAGAATTGTCTTGGATTTAAAAAAAATGCGTAAAAATTTCCTGCTTTGTATTTATTTTAAAAAGAAAACTCATGTGTAGTTATATACTTTTAGTGATATTCTCTAGGATGAATGGACGAAAATTTATTTTTAAAAGAACCGAATAAGAAACACTTTAAATCCCCCCCCCCTCTCACAAATAACTTACCGTCTTTGAAGCTGATCCACGATTGTTCATAAAGTTTAGTGCGGAACAAAATTTTGTAAATTTATATTTAAAGGTAATTATTTTGAGACAGTTACGACTTTTTGTCAATTTTATTGATTTACAAGGAAACCCAATAGTCTTCATGGAGGATTTCTCAACAAGGATATTCGGTAGTCTTCAGAGGTCTAAGGTGGGCTTTGACCATGTTGAGATCAAGACTTGAAGTCCTTCGATATCAAAGCCAGAGTTACAATCATTGTTGTTTAACGCCTTCCCTTTTTGCCCTCAAGCAGTATGGGCATGGCTTTTGGGGTCTTAACTGATTTGCCCTTACACCGTAAGGGTAATTTGATTTCTATTGCTCTTTCAGTTTCACCCGTATCTTTTCTGTTTTTACAACAAACTATTAGCCTCCCTAGTTCTAGTTGTATAGTAAATGACAGTTTTCAGACTGTTGTGCTTTGTATTCTAATTGTTTCAAAAACATGAGTCAATGTAAAATGAACAAACATTTACAATAAAAAAAAACTCTACATATTTTGCGCTGAATTAAAGGGTTAACCGTTTCGAGTCTTATTATTATTTTGATCAGCAAATGAGCAGTTTTCTGTTTGAGTTTCAACGGTGAAATGCAGGAATTGTGCTAGTTCAATAAGAGGTTACTAGAGCAGGTGCTATTGATTTGTGGTGAAGGCTCGTATAAATATTTTTTTTGTGCATGTTTGCACTCCGACAAACACCACAGAAGCGTTTCATGACGTTGAAATATACACGACAAATCACATGTTTTAAAAACATTTTTTTAAAAAGAGAGAATGTGAAAGTATGACGAGATAACATTTCCGGGCTTATTGCCTGATTGGTCCCTGTCCCAATCAGGAATCAGCACCAGCATTTTGCTTAAATAACGGAGCGGGGCTGAAGAAGCTAGCGTATCAGTCACACCAGTTTGAACCACTGATGATGTCAGCCACAGAGCTTGACGAAACGTCTGGATTTCTTTTCCATTCCTACCATGGTGAACAAGTTCGGCAATGTTATCGATGAATATTGACGCCGGCCGTGATAGCTTTAAGCAGTTTTTAGAGAAAGTGTAAATTTCCCTAAACTTGAGACAGTAGCTAGGTATTACAAAACGTACAACGATAACACCTAGAAAACCGAAGATACTCTTTAATTTGTTAAAATTTAAAGCACAGAAAAAGATCTTTGACATAAAGGAAATAACAAGCTAGCAGACCAATGCAAGGAGTGCACTACTGTGATTTTAAATCAAAATACACCCGATTCACGATAACTCAGTATCAAGGGCCTAGCTAAGAGCCTGGAGTTATAAGAAGTTCTCACAGCCTTCTCATGCGGTTGGGACCTAATAAAAACATTGATGTATAAAGGAATATTCTTGTTATAAGGCTTCGAGTTATTGAGACTCGACTGTATAAGCATTAGAAAGATAAAACGTTTCAAAAGTTCATTGGCTTTAATCACTTAAATCAGACAATTTATTTTAAGTATAATTAAAGTGCCGCGCGCTCATTTAGGTACTCATAATTCTGACAAATAAAAATATTTCATGTATGTTCATTGCAACATGTCACCAACATGTGCAAGTAGAATAAACTTTTAACTATTTAGAGAAAGCAAATAACCTCAATTCCACTAGCTAAATGTTTTAACAAATGTTTGATTTGCTGTTCAAACTAATCAGCAATCTTTATAAATAGCAAAACTTAACCAGAAAATTTAACTATTAAGCTATCCCTAGATATGATTAACATACCCTGAATTGAATTCATTAACATCAGTTCTACAAGTAACAGAATGTTTATAAAGATTTTGCGGGAACAAAAGATTCCTCGAAATCCGAGAAATAAAATTAATCTTTGAAGCTAGAGAAATTGAAATAAACACGATTCTACTTCCAAAACAGAATCATTTTCTTCGTCAAAATTAAGAAACTTCCTTTCATTTTAACACTCTTTAAGATAGTTTTATTTACTTTGACAGAACACAATGCATTCCGTTCTTTGAGAAGAGATTCTATTGATAATAAATTTGTTCGGAAACTGGCATCAGAAACAGCATTAAAAACTTTTTGTTATGTTCCTGAAATAAAGAACCATTGAGGATATTTATTTCTATCTTCATATCTGTTGTTTCCAAGCATAAATTACTTACTCCGAGTGAAATAATTTCTCTACATTTTAATCTTTTGTTGCCAGTTTTGTCTCATATGTAGCATTGTCTTTAAATAAATAAGAAGATTGTTGGGAGTTTCGAGAAAATGCTAAAATATACTTTTGACTAGTCCTTTAAATCAGTCTTAAAATGATATTCGAGGTAAGTATTTTAGTTTATTTGAAGGCATTTGTTCTGAAAAATGCAAATACATTTTTCACTTAATTGACCTTTAAGAATTAAATTTGGTCTTACTCAAATGAGTTTCAAAATGCATAATCAAAGTAGTAGAGTTCATTGATGACAAACATTCTGCTTTTACTTTCCTTTTCAAATAGCTTTGTCACTGAATATAAGAGAATATTTTTTGTCGCTAAAATGTATTCGTATTTGTTTAAAATTCTTTATACATGGGACTTGGATATTAGCTCACCGCTCATGTATACAACGGGACGAATTTACCAGGTTGGGCTCAATTGGCTGCAAATTCTTAGTGTAACACTGCATTTCAAGCTCTGCTGTCAAGAATTAGGGGCTTTCAAAGCTTTGAAGAATGACCTGCTAAAACAAATTTTGAACACAAGATAACTACAGTTGTCTGATCTCTTTGCATAAATAATTGCTGGTATTTGTTGAATTTGTTGATTTACCCTACACTGCATGATTTTTTGTTCTTTGAAAGACATAAATATGTTTTTTAGTGTAATAGGAAAACATTGGAACACATTATCAAACAAATAATTTTGAGGATAGATGGTTATATTTGCTTTAAAGATACATAAAACTTGCTTTTTATGCTTGAGTTGCCTTATGCATGGTCATAAGGAAAAATAGTCCATGTAGCCGATTGGCAACGCTATGCAGTGTAGGGTTAACGTATATCAACTGAGAGATGTGACGCACCGACGAGTCCAAAACTTATATCTTGATATGAAAATAGCTGGTAGTTGAATATTGTAATTTAACTTATGTTTAGATACTCATGTGTTTCTTCTTGGGCCAGCCTGGCTGGCAATTTGGGGTCCGCTGCTGCATTTTTATCGATTGTACCCTCATTTGGTGTGTAGTTCGACGTTTACAGTACACGCATGTCATAGGAACCCGTTTATAGGGTAGGCAACCATTCACAGCACGACAACACATTCACACAAAGAAAGGACAAGGACAGGAGAGAGAAAGCACATCCATGCCCGAGCCGGATTCGAGTCCGGAATTTTCCCATCCTCAATCAAACCTCTCTGACCACTAGACAAGGTGCTCGGCAGATATTGACGGGTGTCACATTGAATATAAAAGGTATGGCTTCTGTATTTGGAAAAAGCACTGTGTGAATTGCAGTGGGAAGACGGTGGTGGAAGTGGTACAGAAGAATAGCACAGTCTGCATGCCATTTACAGTAGCAATAATTTCATGGCACGACTATGTATCGTCATCAGCTGTGGTATAGTATAGTCACAAAGGTGATTTTACGAATTTGATTCTGTTCAGCTTCAGAGACTATTCACAGGCTAAAGATCTCCCTGTAGGTTTTTTCTTCCATTATTTCAAGAAATTTCTGGGAAGGCGTATGTTTGTTTGCTAAAAGATTTATAAATCTTCTGATGGACAGTGGACACTCTCACACGTGTCGTGTTTCAAAAATATAAATGTTTGATATCGGCTTGCCGTGTTTGATTCCAGCGCAGTACCTTTTCAGTGCAGAATCTAAAGTTTGATATAAAAACTTGAATGTTTTCTACATGGAAAAAGATCATGTCGGTCAAGTTGAACTAGAATGCAAAATGCTAGCTAAGTAGTTATTAAAAAATCACCACTGCGAATGTAATCCTTCACAATACATGACGATTTTCAGCAAACCATGCCATTGTTTCTAATGTAATTGGCATGCATGCTATTATCCATCCATACCACTTCTACCGTATCCTCACCACAAATCACACACCGTTCTCTCCAAATGTAACAGGTTTACATGTCACCACTTGTACTTAGTGCTGTACTGCATCCCAGCACTAGACATTGATGTCTTCATGTCTTATTTCATTGAGCACAGCACCACTCTTCTCCTGTCTTGAATTTTTGAACTGTGGTTTCATTGAAGAACTAACCAAGTTGATGAAGTATAAATTAGGGATGTATTTAATGTTCCGACAGAGCAAGCGTTATTATTGTTGTATGCTTTCTACTAAACTAAAGAAATGAAACAACAACATTAAAAATTACAGTGAACTCTCACTTATGCGCCATCCCAAGGGACTAACAGAAAAAGGTGCGTAAGTGAGAGAGACGAATAAGTGAACAGGCCAATTTAAAAATCTAAAATACAACATAAGTTCTAATGAGAGAATGAATAAGAATGTTTCTATGGAAAAGGGTTATATTGTTTCTGTTTGGCAATAACTGTAACGTAACTGCAGTGATAAAGAGAAAAATAAAACTTATAGCATACCTAATCACAAACTGTTCTCTTTAAAACGATGCATAATAGTTAATTGTCCCTCTCCGAAATCTAGTTTCTGCAAAAAAAATGCCATCTGTGAGCATCAAAAAGGTGAACAATTAAAGAGAAAAGTGAAGAAACATGCTCATTTCTTAAAGAAAACAAATTGAAATTTCTCATTTTACAAAAAAGTCGGTGCATAAGTGAAATATTTATCTTTTGATCAATGCATAAACGAATGAAATTTTCATTATTTTGCTATGGAATGTGCTGAGACTATTGAAAATCGTCATATAAGTGAAAAAGGCGCATAAATGAGGCGGTGTATAAGTGAGAGCTCACTGTACGTAAATCTGTCAAAAATTTTCAGACATGTGTTTTGGCTTACAGCAAACCATTTTTCCAATGCCAAGACTTGAGCTTATGGATGAAAAAAACTTGGAAAAAACGACTTGGCAGAACACTAAAAAAAATACACGTTTGGGCAACCTATCGTTTTTAGCCTACTTTCCCGTTAAAAACAAAAGAAAGACGAAAAAAGTATTAAAAGTAGCTTAATGCATCTAAAAAATATCGCCAAGTCCAAAAAATATCGCCAAGTTAAAAAAATAAAAAGGTAAATTGAACATCGAAAAATTAAAAATTTGAAAGTAGGGTATTGAGATGGGGAATTTGTGTGTCGGTCGGTCGGTCGGTCGGTCTGTCTGTCCCCCCTAATAACTTTTGAATGAACATTCCGATTTGGGCAAACATTTTTTTGTTGGAAAGATCTCGGCGAGTACAGCTCATTCCCATATTTGATTTTTCGATTTGAACAATTTTTGGTTCAACTTTGAACCGTTCAAACAACCTGTCCCGCGATGAGCCGCGATGAACTTTTGAGTGAACAGTCCGATTTGAACAAACATTTTTTTGTTCGAAAGATCTTTTCAAGGATACTTCATTCCCGTATCTACATTTTCGATTTGAACAATTTTTCGTTCAACATTGAACCGTTCAAACAAGCTGTCACCCCTAATAACTTTTGAATGAACAGTCCAATTTAAACAAACTTTTTTTGTTCGCAGCATCTCGGGAAGGATACTTTATTACCGTATTTAAATTTTCAATTTGAACATTTTTGGTTCAACATTGAACCATTCAAGCAACCTTTCCCCACCTAATAACTTTTGAGTGAACCGTCCGAATGGAATAAACTTTTTTTTGTTCGAAAGATCTCGGAGAGGCTTTCCCATACATTCCCATATTTCGCTTTTTGATTTAAACCATTTTTCGTTCAATATTGAACCGTTCAGAAAAAAAATTAACATTAGCGTCTACGGGGAATTTAAGTTAAATGCTGATTCTGAACTTAAAGTCGGATTTCCTTCAAACTAACTTTGTAAGAAAACGGTTTTTATAAATAGTGTTTGTAAAGTACTTTTCTTTGTAATCTTCTGTGAGGACTTTGATTCCGACTCCGACTCCGCAAACGTGGCGGAAATGCAGGCTCAGAAAAAAAAATGACTGACTGTGCAGACGATTTTTTGTTTATTTATTCATTTGTTTTATTTTATTGATTATTATTTTTTTTTTTTGGCAGCGATTTTTTTTTGTAACGAAAATTTTTCATTCACGAGAACATTTTATTCTTTATTTATATTTAACAATTGGCAACCGATTAAAAGTGAAATTCGAGACATTTTATTAACAGACGAGTTTTTTTTTCTTTTTATTTCTTTCTTTGATAAAATACGTTTTGATGCTCTTTGTACTTTTATTTATTTATTTATTTATTTTATTATTATTATTATTATTATTTTTTTTTTTTTTGAAAACAATGGAGGATTTTTTCTACGGAGGAACTGTAACAGTTGCACTCTTTAAGAGGTGCGACAAAGCTTTATTTATTCGTTAATTACTTTTTACGTGTCTATTTCATCTGATGAGAGGGGTATTATATTTTGCTTTTCGAAATCAGCTCTATGTGCTAAAAAGGTGTGTTTGACATAATTTTCAGTTTCAGATAATCAAGAGAATAATGATCAGATGCGAGAATGCGGCTGTCGATGTACGGGAAAGTAGGCTCGTTTAGTTCTTGACAGAACTTCTTGTTTTCACTTGACATCTATTTTTATCATTGTATAAACTTCTGTTTTAATACGCTTTTATTAGTTTTACATGTGGGTTTGTTTGTTTGTATGTATGTATGTAACTCTGAATAAAAGTTAAAATGTAATGTAACATAGTTAAAATGTTGTAACATAGTTAAAATAAGTTAAACTGTTGATGTAACATAAGTGCATGTAAATTTAGCGGATATTTAATAGTTTTGAAAATCAGAGGCAAATCAGTTAGAGTATCATGAAATATAGTTTAACCTTTATTATTAATGATATAGTTCTTTGCAAATATAAAAGCAAGTTTTTTAATACAATTATTAAAACTAAAGGCCAAACTATACGACATGTTGATGTAACATAAGTGCATGTAAATTTAGCGGATATTTAATAGTTTTGAAAATCAGAGGCAAATCAGTTAGAGTATCATAAAATATAGTTTAATTTATTATTAATGATATAGTTCTTTTCAGTTTGATTAACTCTAAAAGCGTATTTTTAAAACTATTATTTGATTATTTCATTTAAACTGTTTACTCTTCCTCTGCGCCCTTTTTGTCCAATGTGTTTTCATAAATAAAATCGATTTCTGCTTTGAGGGAAAGGCCCTTTTTTGAAAATTTTGCTTTTTAACGTTATTGTTTATGTTTTTACTTTCTTAGCCCTTAGGTATTTGTTTATCTTTTCTCTCTTAAGAGTTAGAAAACATGTTTTTGATATCTTTGGAATTATAATAATAAAATATGTTTCCAATTTTTATAATACTGCATAAAATGGACAGATTTTATTGTTATTCTTATTCTCTACACCACGTGATTTATGAATGATCTTTTGGAATTTATGCTGCAGAGGATATTTTTTTAATATTCTATCAAAACATGGAACAAAACAGAGTAAAATGTAATATGATTGATTTTTGAAGAATTTTATTATTTGGAGTTTATATACGGCACGCATATTTTTTCAGGCAGAACGTTTTTGTGAGCAAGATATATCTCTTTCTTTTATTTTTTTTCACTTCTTATTCGTTGTGTTAGATAAATTGCTTCTTTCGGGAAAAGAAAATGCATTGCGAGAGAATGTTCTCGATGTTTTAAGAATTTTTAGAACATTCTTTCACCCGCTTCTTCGATCTTGTTTCTACCAGAGTCTAACCTTACATGCATTCCATTCAACCCACCCTTTCGTTTTGAGTTCCAGAAACGGAGTCCTTTAGGATTATTTCGCTTTCATGTTAAATTTTGACTCCGGGCTATTGGATTTTAACTGTTTTGTCACGTTTTGATGAAGATAAAAATCACACAGCTTATGTTAAGTTAATTAAAATTATATCATATTTTCCGTCTTGACTCATTAATGCATAGCGTCCCTTTTGAGGGTCGGTTCAAAAAGTGTGTCTGAATTTACCAAAAATGAACATTTCAATCAAATAATAGTGTTAAATTATTACTTTGGTATTGTTTTAATCCATTATTAACAGTATCAGCACATAACCATTGTAAAGTGTGTTGTGTTGCTGGTTTATTATGATCTGTATCAAGAATTATATCGTTCACAATCTCAAGAACAAAAAGCTAAGTTTTTAAAATTATTCCCAGCTTCCTAATTTATGTTATTTAGTGCTTTTATTTCCTCTTATAAAATGCTTTTTTAAATATTATATCGTAGGCAGAAAAAAAATTGTAAAAACATATGTACCCTCTAGTGCATAGCGTCCCTTTTTAGTGACGATTTTTTTTAAATAAAAAAATATTTTTTACATGATATTTTTTTATTACTTTTCCTGTCCCTTAAAAACTATTTGTAACCAGTATACAAAATATCTTTGTTAAAAAAAAAGTCAGGCATTAATGGGTTAACTCTTAAAATTTACAATAACTCTAAAAATTTGCTTCTTTCTTTTTGTTCACAAGAAATTCAATAACTTGAAACATTTTTCATATCTTAATCGACCACATTTTTTTTTTGTTTAGGCTTCTCCAACAAGGGAAAAATATCACTACCTGCCAAATCTCTTAATGATTTCCGCCGCTACAAATATTTGCATTTTAGTTTCTTACTTCCTCTCTTGACTTTTGAGATGTCCGCAGGTCAGTTATAGTGCTATTCTAGAAAGTTGAGATATGATCTTGACAATGTTTGCTTCTTTTGGGAGGTAATAGAGAAAGGTATTTGGCGCTGAATTTAGATTAGTTACTTGCATATAGTATTCCAACTCAAATTTACTCCTATATATATATATATATATATATATATATATATATATATATATATATATATATATATATATATATATATATATATATATATATATATATATTAACATTGTTAAGGTCACAGCTCACCTTACCAGATGAGCGATATGACAGGGGCCGACGCTTATATGAATTACGTTCGTTCTAAGTTTTGGGTCAGTAAAACAATTGGTTCAATAAAGCTTTATTTTAATCATTTTTTACGATTTAATTCGTTAAAGCTGTTAATTCAATAAAGCTTTATTTTAATTATGCTTTGCGATTTAATTCGTTAAAGCGGCTGATTCAATAAAGCTTTATTTTAATCATTTTTACGATTTAATTCATTAAAGCGGCTGATTCAATTAAGCGGCGTCCACTGTATATCTGATTACAACAATAATATAAATTGCTATCAGGCCGCTGTTGTATCTATATTTTTATAAAGGAGCTTGCTTACGTTCCTGTAGTATGCGAATGTGTGTGTATTGGTATTACAGAGCAACAATAATTTTAAAAAATGAAATAAAATTCAGCACAAAACTTAAACGTCCGCTTAGAGAGAAAAAGCAAAGCCATATCTTCTCATGCGTTTATTTCTATACGGGCTATTTCTTGATTCCAACTATAGTGGTTTAAATGCAGGGTGATAATAATTAAATATACCCGGTGTGGAAACACATGAAGAAAAGAAGCAGTAAGCTAAGAATAAAAAAACTTTCTTGTGTCAGATACAAGGTGTGACTTCTAACTGCCAGGACTAGGGCTAATACATAGGAACGAACAATAAAACGTAAACATACGTGTAATAGTCCTCAAAATAGTCATCTGCGGCATTCACACACTTTTGCTCACAGTGGTACTAATTCAGAGAACATGCTTCGTAGCCCTCTATCGATATGCTTCGAAGTTGAGCAGTTACGTTTTCCTCTATGTCCTCTAATCCTCGTCCTAAAATCAATGCGTTTTAAGTTTTTGGGGCTGTCTTTTAAATTCCAAGACTGCAAATGTAGTTAATGAATTAAAATGTGTAGGAACTCTGAAAAGGTATTGATTTCAAGACGTAGATAACATAAAGGATAACATAACCGATCAACTTCAAAGCATACTTTCAGAGGGCTATAAAGCGTGTTTCCAGCATTAACAAGATAAAATGTTGTACCGCCATGAACAAAAGTGTGTGAATTTCCACATATTTTGGGTATTTTGAAGACCGTTATATGTATGTTTTTTTTTTTTTTTTTTTCAAATATTTATTCGCTTGTATTAGCCTCGATCTTGGAATTCAATAGAAACACCTTGTAATTAAAAACATTCTATTGATTTGTTTCATTAGTCGCCCCCCCTATTAATCAAGATTGCTATTAATAAAGAATCACTAGTCCTGTGGTAAAAAGTTTAAACTTCTCTTTTCTTTTTTCATATTTATTTTCCTGCCAGGCATCAGTGACAGAAATTAGAACGAGCGCTACTTAGGTTTAAACATGGTATCTTTTATTGTAAAAACATTGTATAACTTATGCTTAAAAGTGTTTTTGCATTCATTTTTGCGGCAACAGTTACTTTACTCCAACAGCATTCGATGAAGTAAAACTTGTACCTATTTTTTGGTTGCGTTTAAATGTTTTCCTTTTAGAGTGGTCAGCCAGTTTATGTGTTTGAAAATTTTTGGGTCATGATTTGAAATTTATTGCTTCGAAAAGATAAATACCTATAAACTGTTTGGCGTTTATGTTTGTGTACGTTCGCAATACAGATTCATATAGTGTAACATACACAGAACTCTAACAAACCTAGTTTTATTGCCAAGTGAGGATGATGAAATTTATATTGATATATGCTAACACGTAAGAACAAGAAGATTCAACAACGTAGGTTTATTTTTTTTTCTATTATCATTATTATTTGACAGGAAAAACTTGTTTAAGCCATTTTTCTGTAATTATGTTTCCCTAAATACTTGAAGGTGAAACATTTATATTGCTATTTTATCTCATTTGCTGGATCTGATTTCTATTCTCAAATAATCTTTCCATGCTGTGTGGCTTTGCAAGTACTAAATAAAAACTCATGTTACCAAATTTTACCTTACATTATCTATAAAAAAAGGAAAATCAAATCCCGAGACTTTATCCCTAGCTTTATTGCTGTTTTATTCGCAGGCTTAAATAAATTGCTCCATGCGGACTACAAAAATGCACAGAGAAAGAATGCCCTTGCTGCTGTAAGAATTTTTGAGAAAATTCTCTTATTTTATCTCGGGCGTTCTTTTCTTCTATCTCTTCACCTAACATGCTTTACCAACATTGTTTCTCTCATTTTTTAAGTAAATTCCTTCGGAGGGCTTGCTCCTCCAACGGAGGTACTCGCAAGGGATGGCTTATTGTAGAACAGATCGCCGTATTATTTTCTTGGAGGAGCCTAATTCTGGTATGCAGTACTAGGGTTTTAGTTTGTGGAATTTATAGAAATGTGCTGTGGATTTGAATTTAATTTTTTAAGAATTATTTTTAAATGCAAATATGAGATGTATCATGAAAGTTGATTTACACGCTGAAAAAACTGAAAATTGATTACTCAGAGATAAAATGAAGAGAAAATGTTGCAGTTTACGTTGAAAGTAAAATAAAATAAATAAATAAATGCATAATTGAAAAAATCTCGAAATGTATAAATAAAGTCGAGCCCGCTTATTAGAAAATTGGTTGAAATAATTACCTGCTTAATATAGTATATTTTTATGTACCAACTTGTTGCAATGTATTATTTTGATCTCGGATAATAGAATATCCTGCTTATTAGAATATTTTTTCGTTTCAAAATGGCTATTCCATTAAGCGGACTCGACTGTATCTTAACTGCATTTTTGTAAATAAATGCTCTTCTTAATTTTGTCTGATTAATTTGTTGTAATCATGAACTCTGATAGCAAAAAGGGGGACTTCGTGGGTGTATACCCCCCAAAATATTTCAAAAATCATCAAAAATGATATTTTTATTCCGGTTTTCTAAAGAAGTTTTTGAAATTTTTTTCGGTGGAAAACCAGAAAATAAGACTCGTTTCTATAATTCCTGTGTCCGAAAACGTTTTCTGGTAGGAAGAAAAAAAATAAAAACAAAAAATTAAAAAGCAAAGGAGAGTCGCACGTTGCATATGATCGCATCGCAGATTTTCAGTAAAAAAAGATAATATTGCGGCTAATTCTGATGCAAAATGACCCATGGAATCCAAAAATGGCCTCTTTCTTAACCCCTTCATGCACTATTTTTTCCAGAAATCAGCCCCCTACTCCTGTATTTCTCCAGTTTTCTATTTATGACACTTAGCGGGAAAGGGCTTTAAAGGATAGGAAAAAAGTGTGACATTATTTATGAACATCTCGCGTAAATCCACAGAAGGCAAATAATTTAGTGAATTTCAAATTTCCGTAATAGTTTTCAAACCAGATAACTTACACAGAAAATAAGTAGGGGAATGTTGGGCAAAGTGAAATGGTAAAAAAATTTTCACAGTTTGCAGTGCCAACTGTTTAGAAATATTTTAGCTAAGTTCCTGGAAATATAGTTAATTCTTTCAAAAAAACAAGTATCTCCAAAGATCAACGATAAAAATTATACAAGTTATTTTCAAAATTTGATAAATTTATTGGAATAATTTTTATGGTTTTTCAAAAAGATTTCTTGTTATTATGAAATGATAAAATTTTTGAAATTATGATTTTAACTATTAATTGAGATCTACTGATTTCCATTGTAGTCCTTATTTAGTTTATATTAGGCATTGTTTGATTTTAAATGTTTAATGCAATTTGTCAAGGTGCAAGCGGGACAAAGTGGTTGGGGCAAAGTGAAATACTTCATTTTGTTTGCTTATGTATTCGTTCACTAAATTACGTACGTATTTCTTCAGTTATTAATTTATTCACATTATTTTACTTATTGATTCACTTATTTATTCAGTAATTTATTTTGTTATTCATTTTCTATTTTAATCATTCATTTTTTTTTCTCATGTGATTCATTTATTTGTTTATTTATTCATTCGCTTCTTTTTTTGATTCATTGTTTTCCAGTATTCATGCATTCATTTGATGAAAATTGCTGTAACCCATAAAAAAGAAAATATTTAATTACAAAAATTGTATTTTAACTGTCCCATGGTTTTCTGTGGTGAAAAAACTCCCCCCCCCTTTTGAGGCCCAAAATAACTGCCTAAAATAAAACATAATATTTCAACGATAGTTGTATCGCAAAATACATTGCTCTTACTTTATGTACATTAATTCTCAGAACAAATTTCCAAATTGTTCATTTTGAAACATGCATGTTATCTTAACTATTTCACTTTGCCCAACGTTCCCCTACATGTGAAATTATTGTTGTGACAAAAGAAGAAAAGTATATATGATACGAACTGAAAAACGAGCAATCTTAGACATTCAGTCAACAGAACTAGAGCTTTTGCTCTCCTACATTATACCCACTGCTTCTCTTACTCAAAATATAAATCTGATGAAAAACGTTATTTTCAGAAGCTTTGTTAACTCATATTTTTACCATATCATAAAGCAGTCGTCTGCATCAAACGCTAATACATTTTTTTTTTAATTTCTAGCAGAAGCTCTTGAATAAAGTTCATTGACTCGAGTATGCATGCATACACTCAACACATACTCATGGAGAGAGATGCACCAAAAGTAAATAGTAAAAAATACATTAAGGTAAACGGTAACAAGAAATAATGTATAAAATGTAAAAAGGTAAAATGTAGAAAGATAACATATATAAAAATATTTTTGAAAAAAAATTGAACCGACTTCGGAACTTCTCTCGGCAAGTGCTCTAAAAAGTAAAAAATAATTTTATTCTTTGAACATCGACACTACATTTAAACATAAGTTTTGAAGTCGGCGCAAAAACACTATATAGAATCATACGAAACTATAATTTAACTATATATATAAATTGCAATGAATCCAGGTTCTTTAATCGCATTCGCATACACTACATTGACAACCACATATTTATGTAATGGTACAAAAATTCAGCTCTTAATTTTCAATGGTTTTCTCTGAAAAATGTTGGCAAAATGTAGTTAAACATCATTTCACCTATAGTTTTTGCACCGACTTCAAAACTTATGTTTAAATTTAGTGTCGATGGTGTTCAAAGAATAAAATTATTTTTTACTTTTTAGAGCACTTGCCGAGTGAAGTTCCGAAGTCGGTTCAATTTTTTTTCAAAAATATTTTTATTTTATTCTTTTTAGTGTAAATGTACATATGAAATAAGGTAATGTTTCCATTACAAAACTTCACCTAATTTGCTTCAGTAAATGCTTCATAAAATAAACTGTGTAAGGAAAAAAAGAAAGAAAGTATCAACGCGTCTAAAATTTTAAACGATTGACACTAAAAAATAATCCTTGTTATTCTCTGGTATTTATTTGTGTACTAGTTTAATCAAAGGCTAAATATTAACGGCTTTTCAACTAATTTATATTTCAAAACAACACTAGATTCTCGCGGTTCATAAAATTTTACGACGTATTACGTACGTGGCCCGCTAATGAGTTTCATGTTTGCTTCAGTTAAGCCTTCATTCAAAATTTTCATTATCATTATAATAACTGTTTCATATTAATCACGTTTTGTAACAATGGATTTCATATTTAATCATTTAGGACAAATCGCTTTAAATTTGAGCAAAAATTTGGAGATTTTCCTCACTTTCTTCAGAATTCTTTTATCAAACCTTATGTAAATTAAGACTAATAAAACCTGAAATATTACGAATCAATTAGTACCTGGTACGACTTTCAGTTCGTTGGAGTTCAGGAGAAAAAAGCAGGACATAGCAAGATAGTCGGTTTAAATTTTTCAAAAAGACCATAGAAATGAATTTCATTATGCTATCCAGAGAAGCCTGGCGTTCAAAATGGTCATTATTACGATTACTGTGATCCCAATTTCTTTTTCGAAAGATTTATGCTGGTTCCCGTTATCGAATCCGGACCATGAGAGGATGGGACCAATCGGAAAGAAAGACCTTTCTAACAAAAAAAGAATTTTTGAAATCGGTCCAGGCATCTTCGAGTAATCTTATAACATACAAAAAAAAAAAAAAATTCTCCGACGAATTGTATAACCTCCTCCTTTGTTGAAGTCGGTTAAAAAACATAAAATGCAAATAGCAAAATGTAACAATATAAAAATTCAAAACTAATGCAATTAATATCTGAAAGATGGCTTATGCAGTTTTATCAAAGTAGCGTACAAAATGTCTAAACTACTTTTAACTATATTGTTCGTTAGCTTATCAAAGATTTACGTCTAATATTAAACCTTCTGGTGAAAACGAGCTCTGTTATTTCTGTACCTCAGAACCAGACTAACGTAAGTCCATTTTCGTCATTTTTCGGTAGAGGGGAAAAACGATGTATTCGACAATCGTTTTCCCCCTCTACCGAAAAAATGACGAAAATGGACTTACGTTAGTCTGGTTCTGAGGTACAGATTTGTGGTCGGGTGGATAAAATTCAGATACTTATTTCTGGTTTTGTAATATTTAACTCTCTAACCACATATCCAACGATTTCTGGGAATGCAATCGTATTTGAAAAGGATTCTCTCTTCATCCGCTTCTATTTCTCATTTCTTTCTTCTGGGTAAAGTATGTCAGTAAAGTTCTGTGCTTTACTGGAGTACAAGGGATTTCTAATAAATAAACATGAAGCTAAGAAAAGATAAATCGGAATCCGGAAGGAATATTTAGAATTATCAGAATGGAATATTGGATGATTTTTCTTGTTCTGTGGTAAGAATACATTTCTTCTGAAAAATTGTTCTTGTCGTGGTAGAGTTCTTTAAGTAAGAAAATTACTAAAATTTTATGAAAACAGTAAATAATATTTAACCACAATGTAAAACATGAATGATGTTTTTATAATATAGAACAGATAGTTTTATTCTAATACACTAAAAATTGCTAATTTTACGGTTATAAACTAAAATTTCTATTTTTACAGTGCTAAACTGCAAAATTGCTTCCAGTTTTAAACTTTAACCTCTGCTGCCTGTATTATACTGTTGTTTTTACAGTATAATACAGCTAAATTTTAGGTCAATAACCTATAATTTTTTTAATCTTACAGTAATAAACTGTAGAATTGCTGGTTTTACAGTTTATTACTGTGCATTTTACAGTTTTAAATTGGAATCTCGGCTGCCAGTACTGTACTGCATAAACAACAGCTTGGGTTGCTACTGTTTGCCAACGCATGCAGTTTAACCTAAAATACGGCGAAATGAAAATCGATTTGCTGTTATAGTCAATGACCAATACGATACGTACGGAAGATGTTACACAATCAATTTTGTACTTGTAAAAAAGCAACACTAGTTCTGATGAAAGATAAAAACATTTTTTTTTCTCTCCAGCGTTTGCTATGAATGTAATTTTTTTGCACCTTTATAAGTTTCTTTTATTAACAAATTAAAATGCTTTACTTGAAAATTTAGATATTTTAAAAATGATTTATCAATGTTTTACGATGTTTGATAATGAATAATTTATCCTTTTTACAAATAAAATTCCAATGAAGCAAATACACTCACAGCTCGATCATAGCCTCTTGTTTTAGCTCTGGCTTATTGGCAGTAACTCATTTCATAAATTCCAATGCTTTGCTAGATCATTTTTTAATAATCAACCGCGCTGATGGATTTGATAAGCGTTAATGGATTTGTTGAATATAATTAAAATAAGTTCCGTATAGTTATTTCTCTTATGAATCAAAGCTTTAAAGCAGTTAGTGAAAAAAAAAAAAAAAAAACTAAAAATGATCCATCTTTTATACATTATAATGCAAGCTGTTTATTATAAAAGTCCGGGCAGTGTACTATTTATTTATTTATTTATTTTTTTAAAGAATTTTGTGTTACGTGATAAGTGGGAGAGAAAGAGGAATTACGTAACGCTAAAATAATTGACATTAACATTATTATTAACACAGACGACATGAATATATGCTGCTGTAACCAAAAAAAATCGGCGTTTTCATTTCGTATAAAATTGCAAACAAAGATCAGAAATGTTCCTTGCAAATATTGAGCAGTAGGGTGTATCGAAAAAAACTTTTTTTCGAAATTCAATTTACTAAGTTGATAAAAAGTTGCCCCTACCTACCCACATATTCCACAAAAAATTTCAGTCTAATCAGAAGTTGTTTAGGTGTGCCGCACGAGGCCTGAAGTTTGTGATTTTCTTCAAAAATATTACTTTCTTCTATTTTTTTTAATATTAAGAAAAACATGTTAAAAATAATTCAAGTTGAAAAATGTACACAGCAAAGTCGGAGGACAAAATTAGGTTTGAAAAAGAGTACATTAAACAACATTTAGATCTCCCACATTTATCCTAAACTTCGGTAATTTTCACCAAAACTAGAATTTTACAAGGCCATACTGCTTGGTTCGAAACTTGTTTATGAATGTGGAATCTAACTGAATTAACGCTTGAAACTGGAATCATATGTGATTTATGTGGAATAAAAAGTAAAATAATACTAGCTGCGTGGCCCGGCGTTGCACGGGCTGTAATGTAGTGAAGGCAGTTTGAGAAAACTACTCGCCACCAAGGCGGCTCGTGTTTAAAGTAATGAGGAAAGTTTAAACAGTTTACTCGCCGTCAAGGCGGCTCGCCTTTACAGTAGCGAGGAAAGTTTCAATTCACTACTCGCCGCCAAGGCGGCTCGCCTTTAAAGTACCAAGGAAAAGTTTAATAAACTACTCCCCGCTAAGGCGGCTCGCTAAAAAGCTTTCCTGCATCAAAGAATCAATCGAATTATTTGCACACGCTTCCTCAAAAATAAAGACGATGTCAAGTAGCGCATACTTAGCACTCTCCCTAAATAACAAATAAAATTCCTTTCCAAAAACAATTATTTCCAAACCGCTTTCTTCCTGTAAAATTAATTGCAAAATTCTAAACGAAAAAGTTCTTTTAATATTTGGATCGCAGCCAAAAAAAGTCCCTTCTAAAAACAGCAATTGCAATTTTATTTAAAAACACATTTTCAAAATGGTACCAGAGAAAAAATATGTCATTAATAATTAGAATAAAAACAATCGTTAGAACTTTGTTATAACACGTATTCAAAATGACAATGGAAAAAAAATAACACTCTTTCATTTTAAAAAGTTCAACTTAATTAACGTTTTAATTTAAAAATCGCAACGGAAAGAAATAAATATCTTGGAATTTTAAATAGTTCAATAATTTAATTAACGTTTTAATTCAAAATGGCAACGGTAGGAAATAAATATCTTGGAATTTTAAGCAGTTCAATAATTTAATTAACGTTTTTATTCACAATGGCAACGGTAAGAAATAAATGTCTTGGAAGTTTAATCATTTATTAGGCTTAATCGCTTTAAACTTGACTACTTATTAATTGATATCTTCGCTAATTAAAATCGTATAATTATATAAATTGAAACTAATGAAGCCTGAAAAATTACCTATCTATCGGTACCTGGTTCGACTTTCAGTTCATTGGCGTTCAGGAGAAAGAAGCGTGACATAGATAGATAGTTAGGAAGAAAGATAGAAAGAAAGATAGAAAGAAAGAAAGAAAGAAAGAAAGAAGGATAGAAAGAAAGAAAGAAAGAAAGAAAGAAAGATAGATACTCGGTTTTTAATATAAGTAGATAAACCATAAACAGAATCTGAGCACCTCGTCAAGCAGTGCCCGCGTTCTATCGGGGTCCCCGTGATGGTAAACGAAATACAACTCTGCTAGCGTTAGCTGCTTCAGGATTGTAGAAGAACATATATCTTTGGATAAGGAAACAGACTCTAAATACTTCGGACATGGTGCTCCAGTAAATGTCCCAGGGTAAGAAATTGTAGCTTCAGTTGCACGATTTATGGAAAAAAAAAAGTTCTATTGATAAAGAACAAAAAAGCTATCGGTTGTGATGGCACATCAGTTAACACTTGAAAATCAAATGGTGCTATTCGACTTCCAGAAAAGTCTTTAGAACTCTCACTACAAGCCGTGTTTCCCATGCAAGATAGCTTCTTTACAAAGTGAAATGGATAACATTCTGGGGATTTGTATCCGAATACTTGCTGCAATCTATGATCTTAAAAAAATCCTTAGATACATGAAAATTTTATGCTGAGATTCTATTGTGAAAAAGCAGAGAGCATAAACCTTTATTATAAATTCTGCTAGTTTATTTAACTCTGAACTTGGATCACTAGTTGCGATGTATAGCCTCAAAACTGTTTGCCATCGTGAACCATCTTGCATGGGAAAAGCTTGCAGGGTTCCTTTCTGCTAAATTTTAAGAACATTTGATAGACATTACAGCTTTAGACACATCCCATAAGTATTTTTGACTCAATTCTTTGACATCAACTTCTGGTAAAACGCGTTCTATTTTCTTAAAGTTCATGACTGGTAGATCTTAGCAATATTGTAAGAATTCTCCAATAGGTCAACTAAAAGAATTTTGTCCAGTAGTCGGCCTATCAAGAGCCACCGTTAACTTTCTAAGTGGTAATTCATTAAATGAAGAAAACATACCACGGCTTGTAGTGAGGGTTCTAAAGACTTTTCTGGAAGTCTAATAGCACCATTTGATTTTCCAGTGTTAACTGATGTGCCATCACAACCGATAGCTTTTATGTTCTTTATCAATAGAACTTTTTTTTTCTATAAATCGTGAAACTGAAGCTACAATTTCTTTCCCTGGGCCATTTACTGGAGCACCATGTTCGAAATATTTAGAGTCCTGTTTCCTCAACCAAAGATATATGTTCTTCTACAATCCTATAGCAGCTACGCTAGCGGAGCTGTATTTCGTTTACCATCACGGGGCCCCAGATAGAACGCTGGCACTGTATGACGAGGGGCTTAGATTCTGATTATAGTTTATATTATTTTACTTTTTGCTCGACATAAATCACAGATGATTCCCAGTTGAGAGATAATAAGTTTTAGACTCATTATTTCATTTATGATTGCATTGAATCCCTAAGTTTTCTTAATAAACGATTTTTAATGACTTTTTCATCCGCTCTGTAATCTGTCCACTCAGCTTCACGAAGTGGCCAAAATATAAAAAACCCCTTCAAAAATTTCTTATAAACAAACTATTTTTGCCTTTTTGTACACAAATAAATTTAGAATTAATTAAAAAAGGACTATTTGAGGAAAGAATTAATTTGAAAGAACAAAATTCAGTAGTGTTGGCCAAGATTTGTACTTTTTTCGTGAGAATGCCCTTAATAGAAATAGTTACTACAATTTTTTATTTAAGTATCGCTTTTAACTTGGTTTTGGTAAGTCGTTAAGCAAATGCTGGTGAAGAGACTTGTGAAAACTGCGATCTGTTTCGCAGTTTATTCTTCTAAAAGATATTGATAATGACGAGGGAATGCGGAGATGGGGCATGGTACTAATTGTTATTTAAATTTTAGGGAATTGTTATAAGGGTAGTTTATCTCTTCTTTTTGGGGAGGGGGAAGCTCTCCGTTTAGGGGACAGTTCATAATATTTTAGGGGATTGAGCTATCACTATTGGGGGAGTGTACAGCGTGTAAAAGATACAGAACGTATGCGTAAGTATAAGCATTAAAAAAGGGTATTACAAAGATGTTAGTTAAAATATCAATATGTTTGAAAACATCCTAAATTTCTTTTCTCTAAAACTGCATGACTGCAAAGAAAACTACATGTTTTCTTTTCTTTTCCGTTTGTTTCGTAGATGAAGGAATTTTTGCTTTACAAATAAATCGAAACTAAATTTTCTAAATGTATAAACGCATTTTTGGTTCATTTCTGTATAATACTCACATTTACAAAACTGCTGAAAACCTTATGCATAATTCAGTAGAATGGGATATAATATGTCCAATTCACAGTTGTTATCGAATGTCTTTCTTTTAAAATATTTCAGAAACAATACTTTATTGTTTGAATCGATGACATATTTTTTTTATTATCTTTTATATATGTTCGTTACAATTTTTCATCTATCAAGTGTCTTAATAGTAGAAAAAAGTTTTTAAGTTATCATTAGCGAAGTTTTCTAAGCTAAAACTATATATATTTCACACAATGTACGAAAGTGTATACCTGATTTTATTTTAATCGCGGATGACTTTAATTTTCGTTTTTTACACGAAACGACACGTTCAAAAACAGAATTATACACATTATGATGTTTTGTTCGATTATTGCGCTACTTAATCACACCCAACGGTTCATATTCGAAACACTTTTGAAATCAGTTAATGAAGGGGGGGGGGAGGGGAGACAGACAGAGAGAGAGAGAATATTTTCCCTCGGTATATTTTTATTTTTAGATAAAAAAAGTTTTGTACCTTTGCTTTGTTTAAATTAACTTTTGATGGTGATAATAATTGAATTCATATAACGTGATTCATGCTTCGAACTTTAGAAAAATGAAAAATAATTTTTTCTCGACGGAATACTAACACTTAGTACAGCAAAATATAATCATATTTCGAAAGTTCTTGCATCAACAGTTTTCTTTTACAGTTCTTCGGAATTTTAAAATGCAGCTTTTCCATAGGATAATTAAATTTCAATATTTTCTGCGAAGAAGAACTAGTTGAAGTTTGAAATGATTGAATTTTGCGTCAGTATGTTGCACTAAATACTCGAGAAGCCCTGCTATATGTAATGTTATTATTTTTGCTGCTTCACATTACATCCGAGTGTACATAAATTCGTTTTAATGTAGCAAATCGAAACTTTTACCAAGTATTAAAAGAAACTTGTTTCTTATCCTATTTGTGTCTAAATGTACTTTAAAAGAATATAATTAAACTAAATTTTGTCTTGGTAGAATATATATCTCAAAATGTGGCGAAAAAGAAATTAGACACATAAAGTAAGTGTGCGACGAAAAACAAAATTATAGCTCAAAAATATTGTGCGTGTTCATGCTAACGGCGAAGCTTGAAATTTGGCCTTCAGTAGAAGTCCTAAGCATTGTTTGCAATGCTTAAAACTAGCCAGCAATTTATGAAACGATTCATATTTTATACAACTACTAGGTATTTTATAAAATTCCAAATCGGAGGCCGTTTTAAATGTATGTTCGGGAGTGTACAAACGCGCTATTTTACTTAAATTTGTTCAGCAAAAGTTAGTTTCAATTTCAATCGTTTCATACATTTCCGGCTTGTTTTAGAAATTATATACAGCGTCAAGGCATTATGGTATTGTTTTAAATACAACAGTCGATTTTATTCTGCTGAATTTTCATGAGTAGATTGGCAAAATTTTTCAACTTACATACTTAACCCTTTCTCCAACTCACAAAAAAAAAAAAAAAAAACCGCATTTTTTTTCTGTTTAAAACTTTAAAAATGAATGCAGAGGGTAGTTTCTGTTTTCTTAATATCAGCACTACCAAAATGATTTTTTCTTCTGGTTCAATTTCTTATTTAAATCATCCCAGCATTGAAACTGACCCAAATTATAACAAATGGGAATTTTTGTTGAATGTATATATTTTTTAAATTTGAGCTAAAATAGTGAACCTTTTTTTTATCATTTTTCCAAGGTATTCAATCAAGGATATTGTAAAAGATTTAAATTCTTTTTTGAATGCATAAGCACATATTTATCCTATCTGAGGGGGAGGGGGGATGAGAATAAATGACGACAGCGTCCCCCGCGAAAGAAATCCATATAATTTTTTTTGAAGGGGGGGGGGTGAGGGGCTGCAGAATCTGTGTCCACACGATCAAATTCAACTCACCCACATTGTTTTGTCATTATATTTCTTAAAATGTAATGACATGTGCCTCAGAGTGCTGAGACGCAATGGTATTAATAAAATTAGGGATACCAGAAATGAGTGTTGTTTTTTTAAACAAACTGTTTTTTTTTTTAAGTTCAAATTGGCGATATAATTATCCTCATTACCAAGGTCTTTTTGCCACCTAGTAATATAAGTCTAAATCCCCGGATAGAGAGAAAATAGAAAAGATTTTCGAAGCAGAATATCTTGAAACAGCATCATGGATACTAGCCAAATTTTCAAGTTCTGTGTAATCGAAAGTGTTTCAACGATTATAAGAAAGGGAAATCCGACTGCTTCACCCATAATACTCACCTGATAGTTCACCATATGATTTCCACTTGTTGCGACCTATATATGAAAAAAAAAGAAACTTCAAATTTTGGTTTGTATTCAAATTGCCATTGCCTGATATTTTGCACCAAAAATTATTTAAAATAAATCTATCCAGGAATTAAAATTCACTAGATGACAAAGCGCCCTTGATAACGAGGATAATTACATCGTTTATTTAAGATAAAAACTTTTAAAAATTAATTTGCTTGAATATAAACGACATTATTTTCTACTCCCTTTAATAGAGGTATAATTTCTAACCACTATAGAAGTTGTATGAAATTCCCTTTTCTCCTCTTCCAATCTTTGTATACCAGCGAAATTAATAATTTTTGAATTGAAGGGCTTGGAGGATGAAGGGGCTATGTTACATTTTCAAAAAATGAACACTCTGGACAATGGTAAGCAATGGATACAGGTAAGCAAATAAAACGTGGTACATTAAAAAGTAGATATCATTAGACCAATTTCATACGCATACTAACGACAAAATCAAAAAACAAAACAGCTACAACAACTGCAACAATAAAACTTAGATCTTTAATTACTCGCAATTTCTGTTTTGTCACACAACCCCTTCATCTAATAAGCTCTTCACAATTGTCCCTCTCCAAACTCCAGTTCATGCGGAAAAAGTACCTTCCTTGACCAATAAACGCGAAAAATTAAAAAAGGAAAGTTTTTAAAAAAAATGCTTATTTTTTAAACTTTGAACTTCAACCATTCGCAATTTTCGTTTTTTCACATAAACACTTCATCTGCCAAGCTCTTCAATTCTAATAACAGATTTTCAGTGAGCGAAAAAAGCCTTGACTAACAGCAGGAGCCTTTTAGTGTCCTCTAAAAACTAGACATTTTTGTTTTCATAAAAATATTCCTAATGTTTGGTTGTATTAAATAATAGCTACGCGAATCAGAAGAATTGACTGTGAACATCATTTTTTCAGTAGTGTGTATAAGCGAAACGCACAAAAGTTGGGATCAAATTCCACTAAAATTTTCTAAAAGTTTCTTTGTGTTAATAGTATTCATTGCCGAATGGCATGTGTTAAAATGTACAGTAGTACAGAATACAGTCCGGACTATTCTATTATTCTGTACTAACATATTTTTCATGTTAAGCGTTTTACTGAATTTAAATTAATTTCAATTAAATTTACTAACTTTTGAAAAAAAAAAAGATACTTAAGGATAAAATTAAACATGCATTTAACATATTTAAAATTTAGGTATTCCTTTTCTATTTCTTCCGGCTACTCTTTTAAGTGCGATAAAATTTATTCTATTATTGAAGAAAAAAAAAAAGCCTTTATTTTTCAAAATATTTGTCCAGACAGTTTCAACAAAATATAATCCGGTAATCAACAAGCGCAAGAAAAAATAAGTTTTGAAATTTTAGTGAATTTAAAATCCCTTGTATTTGCTCAGAAAAACGAATACTTCATGATGAAAAATATCGAACAAATTTTATTTATTAAATATAACAATATCCAATGATTTTCCAAAACTCGGGGATCTTTAAAAATTCTCTCATATAATAATTTCTTGCAGGAAATATCTACGCAATAAGAAATTTCGGCGTAAAGCGATTATTTTAGAACAGAGGAAGAAATCCAAGCATAATCCTCTATATCTGGTGTAGAAGAAAAATTACGTTTTTATCATAAAAAGGAAGTAACCGTATAAGCGAAATCCGTTGCCAGTTTAGTTTTATTTAACTTTGCATTTCGGGAATTTATTGTCGTGACATGTACAATCCTGTTTATAGATTCGCAAGAAAGGGCAAAATAAGTTACCGAAATAAAATCCTTTTTCTTAATGATACGAAAAGGAATTGCAAGGAATGGAATTTGGAGAATATCGGGAAGAACTGATCTTGTAAATCTATTTGCATGTAAAGGAATATCTTTTTTTTTACTGAATTTTATATTTAGAATGACAAAGGGAAATATTTATGCATAGGAATTTCAATAACAATTTTCCTACTTTGCTCTGTGATATCAAAATTTCAAATGCTGAATATTATATAAAGTTAGTACTTCGAAAATATATTTAGGCATACTTAAGTATTCTAGTTTAGTAAAGGATTTTCAACAGAAAGAAGAATACTTTCATGCAGTTAATAGTATTTCTTCCAAAAAAGAATGAATTATTAATTCTGTTTCATTATTCTAAAAATATGTGTGTGTGTTTTGTAAAGTAAGGTGCCTTGGGAGAGGGAATTTTTGAAATAAAATTTAAAGAGTCAAGTTTTTTAAATTACACCTTGCGGTTTCATATATAGTGGAATTTCTCCCATATGAGTTTTTATTTAATAAATTTGTAGTTCAGTGTCACAGCAAATGAAAACTTTGTCATGAACTCTGTGAATATTAAATCAAAATATAAACATTTTGTTGTCCAACTGCTAAATATTTATTTCAGCGCTGATAATATTTTTTTTTATTTTCTTTGCAATGATTAGGATATTCCCACATGGGAACACACAGAAAAGGGAGAAGGTTATTGGGTATATTAAGCAGTTCATTTACGTTTGCATGCTAAAGTAATCAGGCCCGTCAATTCAAAGTTTGTAAAGGAAGGGTGTGTGGGGGAGGGAAGAGTGTATATTCATTACGTATCAAAGGAGAAAAATATCAAACAGTATGTTTCAAAAAAAAAAAAACTCGGATATTTCAAACGGTTTGCCTGAAAGTAGTTTTGTAACACATTACAAAATACACATATTGTAACACGTTTGTCACAATTGCGCACACACACAAACACACACGCACAAATAAGCAAACGAAAAGCAACGGAAACCACCTGCGAGTACCGTTTGCAATTGAATTAGAAAAGCAAAAAAACGAGGTTCTGCCTAATATGGTAAAACACACGTTAGGGCCCTGCTCCACATTAACGTAAAGCAGAAAAATAAAGCAGAAACGTAAAATGGAGTAAATGGTGTTTCGATCGAAAGTACCCGGATTTTCGGTTTCTGCCTTCGGTTTCGGTCGCATTTTCCGCTGATGTGGAGCAGGGCCCTTAGGGCCATGCTCCACATCAGCGTAAAACGCGACCGAAACTGAAGGCAGAAACCGAAAATCCGGGTACTTTCCATAGGAACACCATTGAATCCATTTTACGCTTCTGCCTAATTTTTCTGCTTTACGTCGATGTGGAGCATGGTCCTTACTGTTTACAAAAGTACAATAGGCAACAAACTTCTGAGTAGTAGTATAAATAACTTTTTTCACAACGTGAATAAATCAAATATCTGGTAATATGAATGTCATCGAAAAAAAAAAGTTTTGCTTTCCGAGTTTTTTGGCATAGTGTAATATAACTTTAGCTGAATTTAAAATTCTATCATTTTGTATTAAAATTTGGAAAATATCATTAAATATTTACACCGTTCAAGTTTGTTTATTTTCTTTTGGAGCAGGACAAATAGGTTGTTGAACAAATAGGTAAAACAATAGAAATACGCTGATCTTAATATTAAGTAGAACGGTAGTTTAAATAAGAGCATTTCAATTGATGACTCGAATTGGAGAAAACTTTGAAAACCTGCACTATTCGAAAGTTTGCTCTAAGTATACGCATCTGTGTTTTCTTAAGCGGTCACCCCTGAAATTAGTTTGCTAATTCCACTAACATTTTACTTAACCATTACTGTTAATTTTTCTGTGATTAAAAAACTCGTCTCTCCTTAACGGACACTAGGACAAAGCAAATATAGTAAAAACTTTAAAAAATAAGTTAAGCTAAAAATTTCCTGATGTAGTTGCTATTTTACTTATAATCATCCTAAAACAAAAGAAATACTAGAATAATGTCCTTAAATCGAAAATTAAAAGCAGTAGAAACACTAAAAGAATGCTTAAGGGGCTAAAAACCCCCTTTAAATTACGAAATAAAACTTAAACATTGTACAATACCCAACTCTTTATATATATCTGCTAGCAGAAGAATAAATGGCGGTTAATTTTATTTTATATGCTAGTTATGAAATAAACTTTGATATGTTTGTGTTAGTAAATATACTTGAAGTATTTACTTGAAGTTATTCATATAAATGATAGGAGCTTTATCAGGCAAACTAAACAATCGTTCACACGGGTAGATTTCTTGTAGAAGTCCAAAGAATTCCTCCGAGAAAAGCAAAGGCACACCCATTGTTGTTTCGCTTGAGGTCCACAAAGATTTTATCTTTTGGGAACAAGATGCTTTTCTTCTTTGAAAACAGAATCTAATCCATCTACTGTTAATTTCGGGTAGGTTTTTCTATTTAATGAAAGAGATTCCTCCCGAGATTATGTTCAATTACTTTGAGAGTGATTTTGTTCTATTGTTTTAAGTAGAGATTAATTTCGACCTTGTTTTTTATGGTGACTGAGACTCCCTTTGGAAGATATATTGAGGGTATGAATTTGGAGTTTTTTGGGCACAGCTTTGTTTATTAAGCGCTCGTGAACAACTTTTTAAAGCTGCTGTGGAGATTTATTAACGCGTCATGAAAACTAGTTTTGGTTATTTCAATTCTTTCAGTAAGTAAACTAAGCAGTAGTTCGATAAATAGTGGATATCTTTATTTTTACCCCAGTTTTTTCGAAGTAACGCACAAAAATGCACCGCATTATTCAAAAAGGGGCTTTAAATACCAAATTTTTCGGCAAGACCAGTTTGTAAAGAATTCTTGCATGTAACCGAGTTGTTTAGCCAAAAGCTGGTGAAATCTAAAAACGTGCAAAAAAACATTTTCAGAAAAATAGTCAATTTATTTCAACGTGTACTCTTTCGTGATAAAAGATTATCATGTTTTCCTTTAACTATTATTGAGGTCTAAAGCAAAAAAAAAAGTTTCTTTGCAATACAACATGTGTGCACATGGCTGAAAAATACAAAACAGAGTGCCAAAATTTGACTTGAATTACTTGAAGTTATTCATATAAATGATAGGAGTTTTATCAGACAAATTAAAAAATCATTCACTAGCGTAGATTTCTCGTAGGTTTCTAAGAAGTAAAAAGAATTCCGCCGAGAAAAGCGAAGGTACACCCTTTGTTGTTTCGCTTGAGGTCCACAAAGATTTTATATTTTGGGAACAAGATGCTTTTCTTCCCTGAAAACAGAATCTAATGCATCCACTGTTAATTTCGGGTAGGTTTTTCTATTTAATGAAAGAGATTCTTCTCGAAATTATGTTCAATTACTTTCAGAGTGATTTTGTTCTATTGTTTAAAGTAGAGATTAATTTCGATCTTGTTTTTTATGGTGACTGAGACTCCTTTGGGAAGGATTGAATGTATGAATTTGGAGATTGTTGGGGACAGCTTTGCGTATTAAGTGCTAGTGAACAACTTTTTAAAGCTACTGCTGAGATTCATTAACGCATCATGAAAACTGGTTTTGGTTATTTCAACTTTTTCAGAAAGTAAACTAAGCAGTACTTCTATAAATAGTAGATATCTTTATTTTTGCCTCAGTTTTTTTTTTAAGTAACGTACCAAAGTATACCACATTGTTAAAGAAGGGGCTTTAAATTCCAAGTTTTTCGACAAGATCAGAGAGCAAGGAATTCTCGTATGTAATCGAATTGTTTAGCTAAAAGCTGGTGGAATCTAAAAATGGGAAAAAACGTTTTGAAGACTTAAGTTACGGAAAAATTGACAATTCATTTCAATGTTTACACTCCTTAGTAATTAAGCGTTATTATGTTTTTCTTTGACCATTATTGAGGTCTAAAGCAAAAGAAAAACATCTTTGCAATACATTATGCAAGCACATGGCAGACAAATACGAAACAGAGTACGAACATTTGAACAGTTGTCTTCAAATACTCCCTTAAAGTCTTAAAATGCGGCAAATAGTCTAGTTTTTGTTTAAGAAAACCTGATTGGTACTAGATGCAAAAAAATGTAGTATCAGTTGTTTTAATGAATTCAGCGATAATTTATTCGTGATTAAAATAAATTTAAAAGATTTCGGTTGTTTATCATTACGCAGAAAATATAAATAAACAGAAGCAAAATACAAAAATAAATTAGGTAATATAGATATCTTTTTTTTCCTTCTCTTTAAATCTATAAATAATTGTCAAATATTTTAAGTGTGGGAACTGATCTTTTAGAATTGTTTGTGGATGACTACATTAAGCAATTTCAAAATTTGATTAAAAACCCATCCGAATTATACCCACGAAATGAATCCAAATACTTGTCAATTATATCTAAGCCTCTTTAATGTTACTAATCTATTTATATGAACAGATTTTACCGTGAGAAATCCCTGTTATGCTGTAGTGTTTCAGTTTCAAAAACTGGTTTGGGACAATGTTAGTGAATAAAATAGTTCACTTAAATGGAGAGTTAATTTCAAACTCATAATTACAATAAGCACATTGTATCTATATTTTCAATTATTTAAGTCTTTTATAATGGTCAATTAAACATGTTCAATGCGGGGCAACCTGCCTAAGCAGAAGTAATGATTCAGAGCAGTTCTGGCTTTTACAGCTTGAACATGTTTTCCATGAACTTACACTGCAAAAAACAAAACCGCTGTTTTTGCAGTATAATACTGGCAGCAGAAGTTCCAGTTTAATACTGTAAAATGCAGCGTAATAAACTGTAAAACTAGCAATTTTACAGTTTATTACTGTAAAGCAGCAATTTTATTGTTTATGACCATAAAAATTAGCTGCATTATACTGTAAAAACAACAGTATAATACTGACAGCAGAGGTTCATGTTTAAGGCTGTAAAATGCATAGCAATAAATTGTAAAATTATCAATTTACAGTTTATTACTGTAAAGCAGAAATTTTACAGATTATTACTGTAAAGCAGAAATTTTACAGATTATTACTGTAAAATTAGCAATTTTTACAGTTTGTTACTATAAAATTAGCTGCATAATACTGTAAAAACTACATCTATTTTTAGTGTAGATACATAAGGCTGTATTTTGAAAAATGCTTAGAAGAATTCTTATCAATTCATTTAGTTTGAATATGCCGGGTGCTTTGTACAATGACGTCGATTAGCTATGCTATCATTGAACAAACATGTGTGTCTAGGATAAAAATAATGCGTACATTGCTAATGCACATAAAATGAAGCCTAAAGACTATTAAGGAAGAGAGCTCTGAGATCTGATTTATGTTTTGCATAGATATTATAAAACACATGAAACAACTTCAAAAATTAAATACTTATAACTGTTTTAAAAAATTCTTAACATGGAAAACAAGCACACTTTTACAAAATATTTGACTAATTCTACTTTTTTAATCGTATGAAGCGATCTGAATAAAAATGTATGCTGCAATATATTTTGAAAGAGAGGTATATACAATTTTCAGCTCGAACTATTTTTTAAAATAAATTTTGAATAAATGTTTAGTATTAGACGCAAAATAATATGCAGCTAGCTTTCATGAATTATTTAAGATTTTTGCTCGGATTTTTACGTCAGATTCTCATAAGAAATGAACCTAAAAATGTTATTCTGTAAATGAATTATTTATGTCAGAAGTCTTTTATTCCATTTCAAAGAATATATTCCAAGCTTAAACGGTAAACAGCATTGTTTCTGATCGTATTTAAATTGCTGAAGATATTTTTTTCTGCTTTTGAAGTTTGCATTTTTTCAGCATATGAGAACTGAAAGTTAGGTTTTTTTTCTGCTACTTGCAGCATTTGGCAATGTTATAAGTTAGACCTAAGTCTAAGGAGGCTGGATGAGGAAAGGGGGCCATAGTGATGCTTTGATCAGTTTTCCTAATTTTCATGTTACGTGCTTGTTGAACTTATTTCTGTTAAAGTTTACACTTAGCTGAAACACATTTCAATTCAATTTTTCTTTTTGATCAAATTTAACTGTTTCTTTATGGGAAGTTCAAAATTGTAGTTTGCGGGTCATTTTTTAAGCAAAGTGTTCCAAATGTGTCTCATGATCTAAAATCCCTTCTGAAATAACTTACTGGTAAGCTATTTTTACTTCTAGAAGAGTATTGCAATGTTCATTTAAAATAAAGCATTTAATTGCACTGAAATTACAAGGAAAAAATACAATACATTTTTTAAACTCTTAACGCTGTCATGGCTGTACTTGTTCTGGAAAATCTATTTTTTTTCATTACTTTTAGCAATTTTTAAAACATTTTAGAATTCTTATATGAAAGCCAAACTTACAATAAACGTAACTCAAAGCAGTGTATTTGAAAGTAAAGCAAAACAGTTCAATACGGATTTAAATACTGGTTGCGGGGTAAAAATCTTAGACTAGTGAATGTCGATAAGAAACATTGGAAGCGCACTGTACTGTCTCGCAAAATTTCTCATTTTTACAAATATAATTTTAGTATGCCATTTTTATAATAATATGAAATAATTTTTAAACAGTTAAGGAAGAGAGCAGTTACAAATAAAAATGAATATTGATTTAATTCGTCTCTCTGAAGCTTCATCATACAAGAACAAATCATAACTAAATCTTTGTAATACCTATAATTTGTCCAAATAATTAATTAATAAAATACTAGTCCAGGAACAATTATTATGTAATATATGAATAGTCTAAAAAAACATAACATTTTGTGAGTTATGAATCAGTTAGAAATAGGTAGTAACCAAGCACGAGGCAGAAAACATCATCTTATAGCAGCTAGGAAAGCCAAAAAAAAAAAAAAAATGTAGCTAATATAAAGGTTAAGTGGTTGCTAATGTATCACAGCAGTGATGCTAATTATAGGGTGAGCTAGCGGTGTATAATGTGCAAGTCTGCCTTAGACCTCGCTTAGGGGCAGTAACACTCTTAATATCAAACAAGTAAAAACAAATAATAATAGCAAAATAAAATAGCTATTTCTCGCTAAAATCGAAATCCCAAAATTGACCGATTTGCTCTTTAGAATACATGTTCTTGTGCTGATAACAATTCGATGAATACGAAAGTGTCATTTAATGTGGCGAAAAAGAGAAATAACCCTCGCTCCTTGGTAATGATTTCCATGGACAAATTTTAATGGCAAAATAATTGATATAGTTCTCTGTTTTGTCATGCGTTTCTTCACAAATTCAGTTCAAATAAAGAAAGGAAATATACCTAATATGCAGTACGTTATATGCCATAAGCGCTGGTTATGACATAAAGTTTCACCCTTCGGATGAGCTCATCAGTCATAAATATTCAATAGCGTATGCAGCTGTCTGCTTATTGAAGCTGGTAGATAAAATTTATCTAACCAGCGAGCGTCCTCAAGCAATGATACCGCTCAACTTTTAAAAAGTATGCAATAGCTTAGGTAATGTACAGTAGGTTACCTCCCATAAGCCATTGCAAAAGCATAATTACAAGCAATATACCAACCGACCGGTTTTGACATACAAAGACTGCAGCTTCGTTCGTGCATTTATGTATTTTGTTCGTTCTTGACGACGTAACTGCAGTGCACAACTTCAGTTCAATATAATGATGATGATAATGATTGCAAATGCCAAACATTAGCGATTATGCCATTTGCTCTCGAGTTCTCTTGTACTTTTCAACATAATATCCTCATAATAGTGAAGTGTATCACACTTATTTAAACGTTCAAATGTCATTAGTATATTCGACCCAAAAAAAAACAGTTTTGGGAATCTACCACTCTGATTCTATAGCGATGGTATCGTAAACAGCCATGTCTAGTGAGATCTCTTAAGAGAGCCACTGCTGTGTTTTTTGGATAGCTGGGAATTTTTCTATTTTTCCACAGAGCATTCCATCTCTTATTAAGAGTTTCTTGCATCGTATCCTGTTTTACGAATTTTTCAGAGGGTCAAGTTAACAAATAATTTAGTCGTATGGAAGGAAAGTGAGTGGCTCATGCACTGTTCTACAAAAGCTCCTTTCTTAGCTAGTGCATCGGATTTTCCATTGCCTAGAATGCCGCAGTGGGAAGGAATCTGTTGGAATGAAATTGTATGTGCCAGCTCCCTGAGAAAAAGCCTAAACTCTAAAATTATTTGGGAACTGCTTTCAGTTCAATATCGATAAGATAGTAATTTAACCTTTTAACTGTCATGCCCGAGATAGTCTCGGGCACAGCTGGTTTTCGAAAATGTCACGCCCAAGTATTACTCGGGGTAATTTTTTTTTTTTTTTTGAGTGCATCGTATTGTTATACCCGAATATATATCGGGAGACGTTTATTTCGGCTTCATCTCTTTGTGAAACCCGACTGTTTCTCTGGTTTGTGCTTGGAAAAGTGTTAAAAATCAAAATAACTTGACCGTTAAAGGGTTAAAAACCAAATAATATTTCACCAACATTAAAAAGTTAGAAAAGTGTAACGATGCGAAAAAGCAAAATCTTTAACTCTCGTACAAATATTTACTTATCTCTATATATATTTATTTAAAAATCTGTTCATATACTATTATATTTATTCAATTGTATTCTTCATATCTAAATGAGGTACTAAACGGTATTATAAATCATTTTTTCTCATTTGAGATAGCTCCATCAGGGTAGGCGAACATTTGTTTACGTTACTAAACCATGAAGATGAGCATTTGATGTTGAATAGGTAACAGCTTGAAATGGGAGAAACTACATTTTAATGGAGAGCATAAAAAAGTGATTTTGAATTACGTTTTCGCTGTTAGATTTTACTAAAATAAAATTGAATAGGGATTTAATTCTTGCTTTTTCAGTGTGGTTCGAGTTTTGATGTAAACGAATTTAAATATTCGTTCAATGGTTTGACAAAATATTCTTTTACGTTCATTGTTTAACAAATTTTGCTTCATTCTAATTTAATTAAACTAAAAAATACAAACGTAAAGAAATACATATTTCATTCTGAAGATTTGTTCTATTGAATACTTTAAAATGCTTCATTTTAGCTTCTCTTATGAATATATAAACGTAAAAAAGTTTCAGTTTAAGTCTTTTAATTTTTCGAATTGTCATTAAAGATAACTGAAACTATTGCTCTTTAAGTAAGGCGCACTGTATGCTAAGTATTTAGAACCTAAGTATGAGGAACTAGTTATACAAATACAAAAGCGATTTAAAAAATACTCTTTTATACCGCGTTAATGTTTTTATGGACACTTTTACAGTGAAATAATGTACGAATGGGTTTCTTAAGCTTTCTTAACTCTTGATATTGATGATAATGATGATCATTGAGAATTAACGTGATGCCAATAACTAAACCATTGAATAACCAGTATCCCAAATAATTGGATACGTTAAAGTTTTAAATCTTCCTAAAATTTGAAGCACATTTTGATTATTTAGAAGCTCCTTTGTTCCATGTCTTTTTTTCTCTTTAAGACTAAGAACGTCTTCATTACTCATACTTTACATGCCTATTGAGCAATTTCATTGAAAAATAGCATCGAATGCTGCACATAACAGGCTACAGAGACTCCAAATATCTCTGGTCCTTGCTTGGTTGCAAGAAGTTTGGAAGAACATGGTCTTTATTACCGTATAATACAGTTAAATTTTGAAGATTTTCAGAAACAGTATTTATATGATGGCATTTTGGCTTTGTAACTGACGCATCTTATGAGATACGGCCGTTACGGAGAAAATGCTATTATTTCAATATTTTTTCTGAAATTCTTAAAAATTTTACTACATTATATTATCGTAAAGACCATGTTCTTCATTATTATTATGAAAAAAAAGTAAGAATGTAACACATTTATAGTCTTTTTAATATATTTTGTGAAAAGTGGTACGTCTGTTACCGTGGAATTGCCATTCCTAATATCCTAGTGAGACGATTATATTTGAGAAGAATGTTTTTTTTTGCTTTCAAAAATCCAAAATCGAGCTGTCAGGTAAAATTTCCAACCAATTTGGCTGACTAGACGCCTTGTTATGGATCTTTTGGTGTTTAACTAAAACTGCAAGACATGCATGGAGCGTTTTGAATTGTAAACCATTTTTTTAACACTACTACGACTGCGGGGTTCAATCAGCTTGACAAGTGAGGTGTCCTGTCAAGAAATTGCAGATATCAAGAAAAATTAAAAATACTCAAGTAATCATTTTACACCAAAATCCAAAACTCTTTTAAAGCTACCAGGCGCAACATTTTATTTTTACCAGGAAACCATGTCATGTAACATTTTGCACAAGATCAAAATTTTAAAATTTCTGGCTTTGACTGGAACACAAAAATTACCAATCCCTTGTTCAAAAAGTAAGGCGTGTTCTTCCATTTGCCACAACTCACCGATGCAAAATCCGTTTTTTAGTTCAATCTATGCAGTCACTCAAGCAACGAAGCTGTGTAGATGCTGATCATGACCTTCGACTCCGGTATCAAAAATTAGATCCAATGCATTGAAACTGCCGACTCAAGCAACCTCACTCTCCTTATTCGTTCCTTATGCAATCCTTTTTGTCTTGCCTATTGATTTCATTTTTTCATCTTAAATTGTGTACTACAGAATTTATAAATAAAGCATTGCAAGCCATACCTTTTTGTTAAATAGTGATGCTCTCTTTTCATTAGTAATGGTTTATTTAATTATAGTGATAATATAGCTCTCTTGGCTATAAAGTTTGGAGAGCCCTCATTTAGTAAATTAATATTATAGCGACTAAAATCCTGATTGTCTTGCCTATTGATTTCATTTTTTCATCTTAAATTGTGTACTACAGAATTTATAAATAAAGCATTGCAAGCCATACCTTTTTGTTAAATAGTGATGCTCTCTTTTAATTAGTAATGGTTTTTTTAATTATAGTGATTCATGAAGGGAGCTCTCTTGGCTATAAAGTTTGGAGAGCCCTCATTTAGTAAATTAATATTATAGCGACTAAAATCCTGATTGTCTTGCCTATTGATTTCATTTTTTTCATCTTAAATTGTGTACTACAGAATCTATAAATAAAGCATTGCAAGCCATATCTTTTTGTTAAATAGTGATGCTCTCTTTCCATTAGTAATGGTTTAATCATAGTGATTCATGAAGGGCTCTATTGGTTATAAAGTTTGGAGAGCCCTCATTTAGTAAATTAATATTATAGTGACTAAAATTATTTATTTAAGTGAAAACTGCCGTTTTAAGATGGTAAAAACATAATTTCTTACCACAATAGAATAAATTTTTAGTTTCTGCTGGGATTTGCTTTTCATTCATTGCACTAGTTAACTGCTTTGGATCTTAATTAATACTATATGTTCTTCGCATGTACACATACAGGGCTTTTGAAGATATTTTAACAAATTTGTATTAAAAAAATACATTTAACTGATGAAACAGTAAAGCCTCATTTGGAAGCTTTATATCCCAAATTTATTGCTTTCCAAATTGATGATTTGTACTTTTAATATTTTTATTTGCTCTTAATATTTTAATTTTTTTCATACTTTCTTCGTGCAATAGGGCTCTCGTAGAAACGAAAGACGTATATGCAATATTTTAAAAATGTCTGATTTTAAAACTGCACTGTAAAAAATGAATGTTGTTTTTACAGTATAATACAGCTAATTTTATAGAAATAAGCTGTTAAATTTGTTAATTTCACTACAATAAACTGTAAAATTGCTCATTTTACAGTTTTAATCAGTAAAATTGCTAATTTTACAGTAATAAAGTGTAAAAAAGCTAACTTTACAGTTTATTGCCGTGCGTTTTAAAGTTTTATACTGGAACCTCTGCTGTCAGTATTATATTGTGGTTTTTCCAGTATATGCAGCTAAATTTTACTGCAATGAACTGTAAAATTGCTAGCTTTACAGTTTATTACTGTGCATTTTATTTTTAAATTGGAACCTCGGCTGCCAGTATTATACTTTAAAAACAAGAGTTCATTTTTTGCAGTGTTCAATTTTCTTCTATTATTCAATTTCTTTTCCCTCAGAGCTCTTACAGAAATCCAAATTTCCGAAATGGTCGCGATATATATGCTTCCCTTTAATAATAAATTTATATTAAGCCCCAATCTTCGGCTAAATACCAGAAGTAACACTTACCGTGATGTATTCCTACACTTCATAGTCATCTCGCCGTTCATCTCTACATACGAAACAAGTGAATATCAAAACCTCAAGCTGTTGCTTCGGCGGCGGGGCTATAAAATATCGATATAAGGCAGGAGGAATATCAATAAACGCCTGCGGTAGATTCTTTTTATTACTCAGGTAGTTCCTTCTTTTATGTGTGATATCTCCCGATATTGAAAAACATCGCATATTACACGTCTGAGAACATGGCTAACACGGTTCATTTTTATACGTCGCTTAGCTGTTTGATGACAGCTGTTAGGTTCATAAAAAGTATCAGAAGAAAGAAGCCGAATTTCACTCCGGTTGTGATAAAATATTCTTATTTGATATAGTAGTTGGGGAATAAAAATGAGCCTCGTAATCTGGGATGCTTGAAGGTTAAATATTTCTTGTAGTACCCTCGTGGGTTGAGTTTTGGTGTTGATGGAGTAGCATAAAAAATGAAGAGTATACTGGAAGTTCATTATTCAGATTAACAAAAAGCTCGAACTAATAAAACTATATCAACAGGATGAATCCAAAAGTATTGGGCTAAACTTTAAGGGGTTATAGAAAACATCTAAACTATTTCCAGGATATTTAGCGTGTTCCAGTTTAACCCGCAAGATTTTTCTTTTCGCAGATGTGTCCTAGATGTATACTTCAATTTGTAAAAATGCTTAAAGTATGCTGCAAAGTTAAAAGAATAGAAGTTTGAAGTGTCATTCCATAGTGACTAACGAACATTCAGAGCTGATTTTGTAACTGTTTTTACTTGTAACTTAATGGATAAAAAATATTTTATAGTTGTGCTGGTGGATTTACAATGTGCATGGTATCTATGTATCATTTCTGCTAAGAATTTAAAACAAAATTATTGACAGTAGATATTTTTTCAACCAAAAGGGCAGTGTGACTAACTAACATTTGTGCAACCCTGAAAATGAATGCTCATGTTGTGAAGTGAAAATTTCTCAAAATTAAGCAAGTGTTAAAAACTGAATGATATATTTGAAAAATGTGTAAAGTTGACTTTTAAAAACATAAAACACATTTATTTTATCTTAATTTTTTTTAGTCTTAAGTGTCATTTTTACTCAAGATGGAGTGTGACTAACGTAACCATGGAATAACAAGCAGTAAACACACTACAAACTATTTATTATGGCTTATCTCAGTGATAATTAAAATACTTTTTAAATTTTTTTAACTTCTTATGTTGTATGATTTTTATTTATTTATATATTTATTCTTTGATACTTTTTCACTTCGGTATTTTTTTTTCTTCGGCTGAGGTATACATTTCTATAGAATGACCTTGAAACTAAAAAAAAGTGAAAAAATACGAAATCTAAATTGAATTACCATATCTCCCGATATTGAAAAACATCGCATATTACACGTCTGAGAACATGACTGACACGGTTCATTCTTATACGTCGCCTAGCTGTTTGATGGCAGCTGTTAGGCTCATAAAAATTATCAGAAGCCGAATTTTACTCCGGTTGTGATAAAATGTTCATATTTGGTATAGTAGTAAGGGGAACAAAAACGAGCCTCATAATCTGAGAGGCTTAAAGGTTAAATATTTCTTGTAGTACCCGCTTGGGTTGAATTGTGGTTTTGATTGAGTACGATGAAAGAAAATGTGAGAAGTATGTTAATATGTGAGTTAATAAGTTAATATGTGAGAAGTCCATTATTTAGATTAGCATATGCTTCTCACCCATATTTGTTTCTGCAATAAGGTAGTCTTTTTTGTTTTAATTCACAAAAGTTGTCTTACTTCGCTACTTTTTTTTCTGGGGGAAAATACATATTTGCTCATATACTTCGTTAGTTTAGTGTCCCCGCCCGAGGCCCTATCCCCGTCCGCCATCATCTAGTTACGTCCCTGCCTATATCGACGAAAATGCTTGAAAAAACATTTTACAAGCATCCATCAACGAGTGCAAATGTTCGATTTGTCTTGCCCGACGCTTTGACCTTTCGAAACAATGAATGGCGTCACACGCTCCTTTTTTATATTTTTATACAGAAGTCACGAACTTCGACATACATGAGGACTGCGTACTATGCGCCTTGCCTCCTGACAAACACAGGACAGATTTACGGCACAGAGAGGTAGAAATAACAAATATAGGCAGGGCGGGACTCGCACCCTCGACCACTTGCTTAAGAGGAGAATACTCCACCTCTAGGCCCCCGTTGTCCCCACACGCTCCTTCAACCCCTTAGTGTTCGGCCCGTGGAAATAATGCTGAGAAGGAAATCCAGAGGGCCCTGGAGAAACAGGTCACAAACCAGTTGCAAAATTTTGCACAATATTTTAGTTTTTAAGAGAGGTTTAAACCAGCTCCCGATATTTTTGGTCAGCAGCTGTATTACGGCAACACACCGTGTGTCGTTGCAATGAGCTACTTTGCTAAACCTTCGCAGATTGCTGAGTGTTCTTTTGTGACTATTATACAGGGTGTCCACTCCAATCGTGGACCAATAGCTAATTTCTAAACCGTTAGAGATAAGCATATAGTTTATTTAGGAAAAAATCTCCAAATTACGAAAGGAATTTTGGGTCTATTTAATGTTTTTCAAAAAATCAAATTTTGAAAGAGTTACGAAATTTAAATTTTTATACAGCCCCCCAGTCCTATCAATCATATTTAGCAAAACATTCTTGACACTGTAACGTTTAAAACTAAAAAAAAATCACTCTTCTACGACAAAAATTGACCGAGTTATGACGTTTTGAAAAATCAAGATTTTGAAGGATTTCTCATACGGTCCCTTAAGCGATATCTCGATGACGTCATGAAATAATGCAAAATCTTGATTTTTCAAAACATCATAACTCGGTCAATTTTTGTGGTAGAAGAGTGATTTTTTTTTTTTGTTTTAAATGTTACAGTATCAAGAATGTTTTACTAAATATGATTGATAGGACTGGGGGGCTGTATAAAAATTTAAATTTCGTAACTCTTTCAAAATTTGATTTTTTGAAAAACATTGAATAGACCCGAAATTCCTTTCGTAATTTGGAGATTTTTTCCTAAATAAACTATATGCTTATCTCTAACGGTTTAGAAATTAGCTATTGGTCCACGATTGGAGTGGACACCCTGTATTTTAGTGTATATTTTAGCTGCATGCTGCAATTTTAAACAGCCGCTTTAAGCCTGTCTTAGAAACTAGAAGGTTGCGTAAACTTGTTTTGTTTCACTAATTCGTGAATCACGCTCTATACAACAGCGCCGATTTGTCTTAATTTTCGGATGTTATTTATTAACCCTGCACTGCATCGTGTTGCCAATTGGATACATGGACAATTTTTCCTTCTTATGAATAGCAGAATGTAGTCATAAGGCAACTCATTGCATAAAAAGCAAGTATTGGGCATCTTTAAAACAATTACCGTAAATCAGGGTTACTTGGACCCTAGGGGGTTACTTGAGCCCACTACAATAAAATGATAAAATCTAGGTTTGGTACCTACTAGTTGAAGACTTGCACGTAGTTCCTCGTTTCTCCACTAGGTAGAAGCCCTCTGCAGTCTCTAACGCTAGTACCAAACCCAGATTTTATCATTTTACTGTGGGCTCAAGTAGCCCTCCTGTGGGTCCAAGTAACCCTGATTTACGGTATTACCATTTATCTTCAATGCATGGCTGCACTGGTCTATTACATGCTCTTAAATGGATACATATGGATAGCTTTTAAAATTACTTAAACCAGTATGGTCAAGAGTTATTATTTGATTGTTTCTTTATTTAATCTTTATCCAACAAGAGAATGAGGAAAGAAAATGATGTATTGAAATTTTACAGCATTGCAAAGAATAAACTTGTTTTTATAGTATAATACTGGCAGCAGAGGTTCTAGTTTAAAACTAAAATCCACAGTAATAAATTGCAAAATTGTTAATTTAAAAAATTATTATTACGCATTATATAGCTTTAAACTAAAACCTCTACTGTCAATAATATACTGTAGAAAAAGTTTATTTTTTGCATTGTCGAAATAGGGAACAGCTACAGTTTTAAAAATAATTTTTTGACACTGATACAAACCTTACACCTCATAACTTTATACGAAAATAAACACTTTTCCTTTATTGGGATTCAGATAAAATGCTTTAACTCTTAATTATCTGATAAAAAAACATTTACGGAAGTAACAATTCTTTCCATTATTAGCATCGAATTTCAGAAGAATTAAAATGAATATGCATTTATTACTAATGAGAAACAAATTCCTGCTTGCATAATAAATCACTTATTTATGATTTTACTAATGAGCTGAAAAATTATCTTTAAAAATACTCACGAATGTATCTGAATAAAATTATTTCTTAATTGAGAAAAATAAGAAGCATTTATGCATTTCAAAAATGCTATTTTAAGTGATAACGGAATTTTTTAACGACTAGCATACGAAATATAAAAAAAAATATACCGGATAAAGCTTAAAAAATATCTTGTATAAATAAACGAAATTTGCGAAATTTATGCAAAGATTTGCAAGGCGTAATTCTTTTTGCAGAGAAACATAGAATGGAAGCTGCTAATGTACTTGAAATTAAATTGTCACCTTAGAAGATAAAAATTAAAACTCTAGCACGTTTTCTTTTCGAAATGAATTTTACAACTTGTTTTAGTTAATGAGCACATTAAAATAATGATGCATAATTAAAATCTAAATAGTGATCTATAAACTGCAAAATAAAATAATATTCATATGTTAGAGACGCTATTTTGTATTCAATTCGGAATATTATTTTGAATTATGAGAGTGTAAAACGTACAGGTATTGAGTTTTCAAAAAAGTGCAATTTTTCTAATAAATAGACATTACACAGTCCAGTCACATTAATGAGACCACCTGTCAAAAGCTAGAAAAACAACTTTTCGCAAAGCGGACTGCTACGAGACGTGCAGAAAGAGATTTATTTAGGGTCCTGAAGGTGTTCACTGGTAGTTTGAGCCATGCTGACTCCAATGCTGTGGCCACCTGGTCTAGATTACGCGGATGAGGATCCATGGAGCGAATAACCCGATCGAGATGGTCCTACATATTCTCGATTCTGTTTGAATCAGGAGAGTTTGCTGGCCAGGGAAGAAGGGCCTACTCATTCTGGTGCTCTTCGAACCACGCACGTACACTGGCAGCTGTATAGCACTTCGCATTGTCCTGCTGGTAGATGCCATCATCCTGAGGAAAAATAGTTCTCGAACATATGCTTGATATCTGTCACAAAAAAAATCTTTGATCAACGAAACAAATAACCCAAGTTATTTTTAACATTAGAAATACACATAATAGTCCCACATTCCCCTACAAAAATTAAGTAGAAGATTTGGTCGTGGAAAGTTTTTTTTTTTTTGACTTAGTGAGAGGTTTTTGGTAAATTACGATTAAGCCGCGTGTGTTCAACGTTGGCAATAATTGTTTGCAGTGTTAAAATTATGCTTCAATTATATTCAAGGTTCACGCAGAACATTTTGCTTCTTAGATAACATACCTAAAGATGGAGCCTGGTTTTGGTTTTACATTGGATGCTCTTTACGTTTTTAAGTCAGTAGTCATAAAGAATTCGCTGAAGGTGGTTTGATTTATTTATGAAGTTTAACTACAATTAGTGTTGCAAAAATGTGCTTAAAAAGCTGAATTATATAATGCGATTGATAGAAATAATTGTTGATAGAGAAGCTTCTTGTACTTAAATGATATTTTACTCTGAAAACGAATAATGCTTAATTAGGCTAGAATGATTGTTAAGCGTTTTCAACAGTATCACTTATATGTGTGCTGAAATCAAGTCTAGCATCTAGGTAAATTCCAAGAATTTGCATCATACTTGCCTTTTATTTTTAACTTTTCATAATTCTTCTATTTTGAATAAAGTTTTTGAATTGCATAGCATTTTTTTCGAATGGGGGGAGGGGGGGTATCAATTCAGCGTTTTTTACAATTTTCATGTTTCATTCCAGTGTTGCTATGCATCTTGTATGTATCCTGTAAACGATGTTTTTGTGGTAGTTTCTATTAATGACATCAGCGTCGAAGTCAAATGAAGCAACAAATGTTTTGTTATCCATTCGAAAATTACTCGCATTATATTGAAGAAATAATGGAGGAGGGGGGGGAGGCAAATTATTCTCCTAGTGGAAATTTCATCCTGGACATGGGCTTCCAAAAACCTTCTTTTTAAATACTTGTCAATTTATTTTGACCTTATGGACCCTCTTATTAGGGATGCACCGATAAGCAAATTAGCCAATTACCGATTACAGATTAATCGGCTGTTAATCATTGGACGATTAATCGGCTGAGATGATTAATAGTAAGAATGATCGTTTTTGATATTACCAATTTTACCATCGCTGTTTTTTAACTTTCTTATACAATTCCGAGTTTAGAACTTCTGAGGGGTTTTTTTTTTCCATTTTCTTAATTGTCCGAAAATAATTTCAAAATGTTATCTAATTTCTTAGAACCAATTTTCCCATTATTGTCAATAATATTCAGAAAAAAGGGAAGGTAGGGGGGTTCCTTTATTTTTGTTATGAGTACATTCCAAAACAAAAAGAGGGGAGGAAGTCAGTGTTCAACACTTTCATTTAGGAGTACTTTTAATTTAAATTTTTCAATTATTAGTGGCAATTTAATTTAAGACGAAAATTAAAGGCGATCTAAAAGTACTCTGATAAGGAGAAAAGTATCGAGACCTGAAAAATGTTGCAACATTGTCTATGTGTACATTTATTCAAAGTAAGAAATTAATGTATAAAAATTTTATATCAACTGTGAGGACTATTATTACTGTTAATAAATTATTCAGTTTTTTCGTGAAGGTATGCTTTAAAGAATGAGATTAAAAACATATTTTTCTGCTGGTTTATCAGCCCGATTTTACCGATTATTAACAATCGACAAATTGACCGATTATGGCCATTAATCGGTGCATCCCTACTCCTTATCATGTACTAATCTGGATTGAAAGCCTTCATCTACGAAAACACCATTATTGCATTATCAATGAATTAGTCCTTTATTTATCAAATTAATGATATAGAATATGTACTGGCTAGGTACTGCAAGTTCTTTGAATTGAGATTTCTTAAAACTTAATTTTACGTAATTCGAAAGTTGTGGAATTTTATTTTCGAGTTTCTAAAATTCTTTGGATGCTTGGTACCGATAAGTATTTTAATTATTTAGACTTCCGTAGTCATCTTTTCATCTTTTGTTATTGGAAAGTAGTTCCCGGTGCTATAACACTGTCTAATTACTCACTACGTGCGAATTATAGCTGCAAAACTTTGAAATATAATAGGAGAGCGTTGTTAAACTTTTTAAGTGATGATACATCTATTATTTCACAGGCCAGTTTTTTAACGTGCAAAATAGGAAAAAGAAGTAGTTTAAGTAGTAAAATACTGGATTAACTAAATGAAAAAGGTAGGAATAAAATAAAAAGCCAATAGAAGCTCAAGCCATGTTAAAAACAAAAGTTCTTTCACAGACATGTTGTAAAACAAGTGTAAGAGATATAACTACAGTCGGACGGAAAAGAAGCGACAAAGTAATCTAAATGGCGGAAAGAAAATTGCTGAAGTTCAGAGAAAAAAACATACAGTTTTAATAATTACGAGCATCAGGGAATAGAATAAACTCTGAAAGACGGAAATACTTTGGAAATTAATGGGAAAATGAAAAACAAAAGAAAAAGCTGAATCAATATATTAAAAACATAAATGACGCTAAATAGCAATAATGAAAAATACAGTAGAAAATGAAAACGGCTTAGCTGTACCACTAGAAACAAATCGAAGTTCAAAAAGTAAACTGGAAGAAAAAAAAATCCTAAAACAAAAAGTAAGGCATATAGTATATTAGTAAAAACTATAAAATAACAAAAGTTGAAAAATAAGTGAGTTAGACGAATCAGTAAAAAATATAAAATGGAAGTCAATTCACATTTAGTATTGTATATAATTGTTCTAAGAACGTTACGTAAATTACAACGATTCCTCAGATTACGGAATGGTAAAAAAAAAGAGATTTGACATAGTGCTGGTTTTTGTAATTCTTTGAAAGTAAAAATAAAAAAAATTATGTCATTCCAAATAGTGTTAAGCAAAGCAAGACTTATTTTACTCAAAATAATTATTGAAAAAATAATGATATAATTTTTTTAGGCATTTGACTACAGGTGGAGTTGGTACGTTTTTCTATGTTTCTTGCTCGGATTTTTTATGTTTCTCCCTTTGTCAGAGCCATCTTCGTTTTCGCAACAATCAGTGCACTTTGGTATTTGTTAGCTTAACTGCTTATACTAGTCGAGTTTTTTTCTTCTAATACCTCTCAAAATTGCATAATACGTGGGTTTAATGCAAACTAACGTACTCTGGGTTCTTGGTTTGAAAAATAATGCTGTCATATTTCGTTTCTTTATCACAGAAAAAAAAGAAAATGCCAATTATTCTAAAATAAAATAAAATAACATTTTTCTTGGAGGATTTCAATTTTTTGCTCCAATATTGATTAATATTTAAAAAATAAAGTTGCAAGCTTCTGAAAATCACTTAGCACTATCGAAGTAATACTTTCAAAAATAACATTTGTTCAATGTAAATGCACTATATGATTTCATTAAAAGAGTTTTGAGTGCCTAGAGATATAAGATAAGTGCCATTCGACGATCTTAAGTTAACATAATAATATAAATAGTATTACAATAGTTGAGACCGGTCCTAAATGTACCCAGGGCCATCGAGCCCTAACTTCCCCTACGTTGTCAGATTAAAAATTTTATGCTGTATTTTTCTGCTTGAGCTAAATAATGTTTTTTTTTAATTCAAATCATACTTAGAGACTAGTACTAATTAGGTTTTTCAATGGCCGCTTTAATAAAGCGACGTTGCTCAACGACTTATAATTTTGACGTATTCTGAAAAACCCCACTTCTGATGTTGTCTTGTTGCATGAAAATATTGGGTTTACTTTTTTAAAACGATTATTTTACTAACTCCTAGACAGTTTTTTCATTTGTAAAATTGATGCATAAAGTAATGGATGATCAAAAGTTAATTATTTAATTTTAAAAGCAGAGGAAAAATCCTTTGTCCCACTACCATGAGCACGTAATCTTAAACGGAAAAAATATTGTTTTTTTTAAACATTATCGAAACACTTATTCAACATTATCATATAAATTACTTTGCAAAAAAAAACTTTTTCTCATACTTTCAAGAAAACTGCAATTTGAAATTTTCTGCTAAAATCCATTTTAATTTATCAGAGCCGCTGTGCTAAATATTATTTCTGAAGAAAAGCAATACCAGTTTCTTTTCTCAGATAGAATCTTTCACGGTATTAAAAGGGTATTATCGAAAATCTCTTACAATCCAATACAAATACCTCTTCTAAAACTCTTTCTTCTATTAGAGAAATATTTTTTTCGATCCACAACCGTTCCACGTTTTATCATTTTTTCGTCAACCTGTGTGTAGTAGATAACACCCACGTTTCACATGCTTCATGCTACCTTCCAAAACATTGATTGCTCGAAGGAATGGAGAAAACCTAATGCAATTACGTTCGGTCTTTTTTAGCTTTTTTTCCCCTTTTTTTATAAGTCTTATTCCAAAAAAGTTTCTCATAGATTTATTTTTTCAAAGTTTGAATGCTTTTCTTCGCTTGAAAGTATTTTCCTATGATGATTTTAGATTTGAATGAAGTGAATATAATTTAATGTGAGAGAACTTGATGCTTAAGCAAACAGGGTTTTAATTTGTTTTCGAAACGATTTCATTAGCAAGTACAACAATATATTTTACCGCTGTGGTTTTTAACCGATGTTCTTTTGCAATTTTTCTTAAAATCATTTTGAATACAGTCATTCAGGGTATCTTTCGGCTACGATTTCTACATTTTAAACTGTCCCACTTATACGAGGGTTGTTTTTCTTTTCAAGCACCGATATATATATATATATATATATATATATATATATATATATATATATATATATATATATATATATATATTATATATATATATATATATATATATATATGTATAACTGAGAGATATACAAAACAATATTTTGTCAACAGTAATATACAATGCAGGTTTCTTCTCTACATAATCACCTTGAAGCATTTCTTATATCTGTAAACAAGCTTTATAATGCCCTCTTCGTAAAATGTTGACGCCAGTTATTGAAAGTGAGTTTTGACGATGATTTCCACTCCACTTTGGAAGCACGATGTCTTTCCAGGCCGGGATCCCTAAACTCCTGCTTTAGTTTGGGGAACAGATGGAAGTCACTTGGCGCTTGGTCGGGACTAAATGTTAGGTGTTTGAAAATGTCCTATTGAAATTGCTGAAGGATCCGTTGGGACACAAGAGCGCTATTAGGACTGGCAGTCATATTTCACAATAAGAATCTGTTGTAATTCGCAAAACACTTCGCAATTCATACTTGGAGGGAAAATCAATAGTTACAGCCATGTTTATGTGACAGCAGCTCAACTGAAAATGGTGTGTTGGACCCACCGGTGGAGATGCACAGAGGGGGAGATGGACAGTCGCCTACTACGCACACCAGCCACCTGCTTCATGCCTGGCCTTTATACTGTGCAATCGGAGGTTGAAAAAAAGCAACCCTCGTATTTTAATAGTTTTGTTGCATTTGAAGACGTATATATATATATAAAAAAAAAACACTCTTAAAAGGTCCTGTCATCATGTGTAAGAAAGCCATATCTCCAAGAAAAAAATGTGGTAAAAAAACTAGAAGACATAATTTTTAATCTTCAATAATCCTATTAGATTTAAAAGAGATGTTTGAGCTCATAAATCGAACCCCGAAGGAACAAACTTTTTAATGTTCTTGAAAACTATATTGTTGCACAAACAACAGAAAATCTGTAAACATGAATAGCAACAGAATATGAAGCAATTCCACAATCAGCTCGTTCATGACATCTTGAGACTAGTCGTCCTGTATAGGACGAAAAATCATCGCTAAATGCATTTAAAATGAATTACGCTGGTAAGCGAAGAATTTGCTAAATAAAGCATTTTTAGTGTGCCTGTGCTAATTTTTGACGCTGATTTCAAATATTTAATCAGATTTTTTTGTATCACCCAGAACTTTTGTGCAATCACAAAGTTTAAACTATTTATTTTTACTGTGTCTTACTATACCACGTAATGATAAAAACTTATAAGTAACAATTCATATTTTGTCATAAAAACAAGAAATGCAGAAAAAGTCAGATTTGCCGTTACTGCAGTGGTGACATGGTGACAGTTCCTACTAATCGTAATAGGTGCATACTCAACCACCTCCTACCATGATTTATATTTTATCTGGAATCTCTCTTTTACGATTTTCAATAAGCCAACACGTTTGTATTTTCAAAATCTCAATCCTAAAAAAAAAAAAAAGAAATCCTCTTAGAGTGCACTGCAAAAAATGAATGTTGTTTTTACTGTATAATACAGCTAATTTTATAGTAATAAACTGTAAAAATTGCTAACTTTACAGTACTGAACTAAAATTGCTATTTTTACAGTTTATTGCCATGTATTTTACAGTTTTAAACTGAAACCTTTACTGCCAGTATTATACTATTGTTTTTACAGTATAATACAGCTAAATTTTACTTCAATAACCTGTAAAATTTCTAGTTTTGCTATTTATTATTGTGCATTTTACAGTTTTTAATTGGAACCTCGGCTGCCAGAATTATACTGTAAAAACAAAAGTTAATTTTTTGCAGTGTGGAGTAGACTCTCTCACTATTTGAATGGGACCAACAAAAATGGTTACAGCATTTTAACTTACAACTCAGGAATTTTTAAACTTTTGTCTTTCTAGAGGAAGTTGGCGAAAATGCACTGTCGCATAGAATATTTTTTATGGATATTTTTCAAACTCTTTATGGGGCAGGTTCAGCCTTCGTTTGTTTTTCTGGTAACCAGCACACACATGCTTCCTCGGCAGCCTCTCAATCTTCCTAGTAGAGCTCCTAGATATCAGGAATGCCAATCAATTTGAACTTCAACCTCCAAATCATTCATTTTTTTTTGCATAGCCAGTTCGTGTTCAATATAGACTAGTATTTTTGTGGAGGGTTGGGGGGGGGGGTAAGATCGTTCTTCAAAGCTCCTATACATTTCAAAACGAAAATAAACTCTAGTATATTGTTGTCATAACGAAACTTTGTTCCATATCTTCACATGAAAGCACTTTGCTAACATATTATGGCAAAAACAATAATCGGTGTCATGGTAAACTTTAAAAATTACGTATTTTAACATTTAAGTTGGCATGCGTTTTTGTTCTGGCAAAATTTTATAGTGGTGTAGTATTGAATCGGCATTTGCGTTCAAATGAATGAGAAAAACGTTTATTGGGCAATTTTTTTCGAACCGATCGAAAAAACAAATTGAATACGTGCTTCTCTTGAAATATACAAGTATATCCATCTTTTTACCAATCTTTGCATATTTTCTTAAAATGAAGAGACAGATGGTGATGCGGTGAAACTTTTTTTTGAGAGATCTGCACTAAAAGCTAATCTGCTCTTCTTTCCAGCAAGATTCGCCTAAATTTGAGCAAAAAAAGTACAAAATACCGTATCAATGTTGCTCTTTATGCATTTAACACGTTGAAGTAGATATTTTTCATTTTGCATGTTATGAGCTCCGTTTTGAAAAAGATTTTGACACATTTAATCATACTATGTAAAACATATTTGTACTACACTAAAACATGAATGTCGTTTTTACAGTATAATACAGCTACTTTTATAGTAATATACTGAAAAAATTGCTACTTTTACTGCAATTAACTGTTAAATTGCTAATTTTGCAGTAAAACGGTTAATTTTACAGTAATAAACTAAAGATGCAAATTTTACAGTTTATTACCATTCATTTTACGGTTTTAAACTGGAACCTCTGCTGCCAGTCTTATGATGTTGCTTTTACAGTATAATGCAGCTAAATTTTACGGCAATAAGCTGCAAAATTTCTAACTTTACAGTAAGAAACTGACATTTGCAGTTTTACAGCTAATTACTGTGCATTTTACAGTTTTTAAATTGGAACCTCGGCTGCCAGTATTATACTGCAAAAACAACGGTTAATTTTTTGCAGTGTATATGAATGCAACTTATGTTACCTTATCCATCAGACATTTTGTATTCACACTAACGTACATAGTCTCCAGATAATCCTTGTATAAGTTTTAATGTTAACTCTCAATACACGTAATACTAACATAGATAAAAAGAGATAATTTCCTATTTTCAATTTCATTACTGTCAAAATGTGGCTGCAAGCACAACTTAAGCAAAGAAATCGATTTATCTATTATTTTGGAAGTGATTATCGTCATCTTCTTTTTGGCGTACAAAAACTTACTTCCATTGCCTGAGGAAAGTTGTTTTCACATTTCTCTTTCTCTACCTGAATTACTTAAACCAATTTGGGATTATTTGTTATCTTTCCAAAAGTGCAACGTTTCTATTGGAAGTATTTATTGTATATTTTTTTGAAAGTAAAATTATTGAGCAATAAACTACATAATTATGAATCAGCGAGAAACAGAGAAATGATGTTTAATGAATTGATTCTAAATTTTAGTTCTTTTGTTTCCTTGTTTATCGAAGCGAAATCTTCAAACGCCATTAAGGATTCTATAGAGTGATAATTTTTGTTATGAGTTAAAGAAGTGAGAAGGGCTATCCCTATTTTTAGTTTTCGCTGTATTTTAATAAACTAGCTTGATTATGAAATGGACAATGCCTTAAAATATGATAAAATTACAGCTACTAGAACTCAAAAATAACTAGAATAATTCCATACCCGTACTTCGTGTTTCTTTTTTCAGCGCAGAAAACAAACGTTTTCTGCGGTTTTTTTAGTTTTCCACAATTAATTGAAGAACCGGAGCCCGTAGCTGATATATTTTTACAATTTTTGACATTGATCAAGTTGATTTTACAACTAAAAATGTTTTTACCACAAATATAAACGTTTTTTATTTTTTAAGCAGTATCTTCATTTCATTAAATTTGAGGGATTTGAACTTACTTTTTTCACTCTGATTTAAATTTTACTTGCTTAAGTTTTTGATATTAAACACTTTTTGCGATAAACAATGAACTTTTTCTAAAATGCACAACGTGCTCCATTCCCAGTGTACGGCATGCAAATAACTTCTGTTACAACTTAATTGATATTAATTTTCCAACATAGTAACTAAGTCTTTTTTTTTTTGAGTTTAGAACGAAAAACATAAATTTTAAATATCAGTACAACATACTAAATAAACTTTAATTGATATAACATCTCATATCAATTAATGTGCTGTGCACTCATGAGGATTTATAATTATAATTAACTCTTATAATTAGCAATCATCATTATTGCACACCTATATTTGAAAAAGTAAAAACATATATTTAAAAAAATAACGGATACGGAAGTCAGCAAAAGATTGGTTACTACATGATATCATGAGATCCATGATATCTATGAAAAAGAAAGCATGCTCCTTTTTGAGTTGACATTAGGAAGTGGAAGAACAATACATTGCTTCTATGCACAATTGCGTTATCAACATGTGCTGGAAAAAAGCATTTCCTCCCTATATTGCGTCTTTTGAAATGATTTTCATGATGCAAATGGTCGATTTTTGCAGTCATTAATTCAATATATTGAATGTACTATTGCTTTTCAGTCGCTTTGTCACTTCAAATGGTCCAACTTTTTCTTCGTTTTTTTTAATGAAAGATTTATTTCTACATTTTTGCAGGAACCAGCACAGCTTCAGAATTACTGATAATAGTAGTAGTAATACATTTTTTCTAGTTCTTGTAAGAGTTTTCGTTTGTGTAGTCTTCTAAAAGAGGCAACGCACTCCAAGATTTTTGTCTAGAAAAAAATGCTAATATTTTTTTCTCTTCACGACAAAGAATAAAGAAACAGCAACCCATCGTAAACTAAAAGCATTTACTTTGAAAAAGGAACTCAATTTATTGCTCCAATATTGATCTAAGCTGTTCAAAAAATAAAATTTCAAACTTCTGAAAACTACTCAGCACTGCTGAAATAACACTTAACAATACTACTATGGGATTTCTTTGTAGGATTTATAGCGTTATAGGTGCCATTTTTCGGTCTTACACATTGAAATAAAAAAATATTTATAGTGATCAAATAATAAGGAGAGGACCAAAAGGTTCCTAAGTCCCAACGAGCCTTCATTCCCGCTACGTTTACAAATTTTCGATACAGTTAATTTTTTCGCAAGCATTTCTTTGGTTTACTTAAATGGTGTTATTATACGTTTTTCTTTGAATAACATAGTATTTTAAAGATGTTTTAACTTTGGATGAGTTTCACTGAGGTAGATTTTGATTTTTGAATATTCAGTACATATATTTTACTGTGCACCACTGCTTACGAAAACGCTTAAATTTTTAACCTTTAATATGAATATTACCTTCGCCATACTGCTTGTGGTAGCAACCACAATTTTAAATCAGTGGTATTTTTTCATGAGAATAATGTTTTTGTGCATAAGTCTTATTACTTATGTATATTCTTTCATCAGCTCTCATAATAAAACGAAGAATTTATTTAAAAACACAAAACTCTTTTGATTTTTGGGAATAATGCGAAAATATAGCTTTAGGAAAAAAATACTTCACCTTTTTCTAAACTACTAATAATGAGCTGATAAATTTTTAATACTTTTTATTTCCTTTTCCGTAACGACATTTCTCTTCATAAATAATATGCAAGGTTTTATTCGCCGAGTGGAATTTATTAAAACCTACTAGGGACTGAGCCGGCCGAAAATTATGTCAAATAAAGAAAAGTTCTTTCTATTGTCATCAAGTCTAATGCGCACCTGGGGCACAATTGTTCTCAAACTCTTGTTCCTTTTCCTTGAACTTTCCGTAACGAAAAGCAAGTACATGATATTTTGTTGAAAGAAAGCACGATGAAGAAAATACATCTGCTATCATTTATCCCTCGTGGGTGTAACTCGATTCTAAGAGTATCTTGCTTTTTGCACTCTGGTGACGAAACCTAACTACTTCACTTCAGTGCTCTTTTCTGAAAACATTTGTAAGTTTTTTTTTTTTTTTTTTCGTCAAAGGCAATTCAGCAGAAGATTATTCATCACAGTGGCTGAAAAATCGGTTTTTATTGCATAAGCTATGCAAAAAGAAGTGTTCACATTCCTTTAAACTATGTCATTCCTTTTTAAATTTGCATGATGAGAATAATTTTTATTTTTTTCATCCGGAAAAAAATTTAATTGACTTGTGGAAAATAGTTGAATGTTGCCCTGTAGACAATTTAACGCATTTAAATATTTTATGTTCTATTTTCAGACAATACTATTTTTCAATGTAACCTGACAAAAATAATAATAAATATTGTTCCAATGCTCTTTCATTTTTTTTTTCAGAGTAGGTAAGGTTTTGGCATTTGGTGATTTTATCCGATTTCAACTACTTTTTTTACCGTCATGTCAAAGCCCCTCTTTTAACATGGTTTTTGATGTGATTTTTAAAAACTTAAATTGCTTTCGAAAATATATCTTAAGGGTGAATTCAGAAGAAAATTTGCTTAGTAGGTTTTTTTTTTAAATTTCGATTTCATTTGTTAAAAAAACTTTTTTTTATTTGACGCATTTAGACTGTTTAAAGCAGATGCAATAAACACTCTTAAACATAATTTTGATTAAAAAAACAATTTTCTATAGATTAAAAGATGTAAATGAAAGAGTGTTTATTATTAGAGAACAATGGTATTACAAATTGCTGACAGATAAAAATAATAATGACTATTTATTATTTTAATTTTTTTAAGCTAAAACTACAGGCTATATTAATCTGGTTTAATATTCAACAATTTATTTTCTTCTTAAGCAAATTATATCTATTTAAATAAAGAAGTAGTCTTTTGTTCACATTTACACATTATATTTATTTCCATTCTAAATCTGTTATCCAGTGAAGAATTTGTAACAAAATACCAGGTTTGAAGCCTTTTGTACGCCATGCTTCAAGTTCAGAATAGGTTAGTCCGAAACTCAAAAGCTATTCTCAGTTGATGCAACTACGTGGGCAATATTGGATTCCCTAATAATTTTCCAGTATGCTCTTGTTGAAAAATTCTAAATAACAAAGGTATAATACTGCACTTCTAATACATAGTGCAGATTCAGTTTAAAAGCTACTAGACACTTAACTGAGTTCGGTTTTATTTTAAGCCAGCATTACCACATTAAGAATTTTATTTATTTAGTTTACAAAAAAAGGAATACAAAGGAAAATAATAATACTATGGGAAATAGTAAGATAATTTATAATGAATTATTAAGTGGTTATCAACTTAGTTTTGTTAGGCAATAATGTCCAGTTCAATCCAGCTGTTATTTCATTCCAGCTGTTTAGAGAGACATATAAAACCTCTTACACTATAAAACGGCGATATCTTACCGTGTGCTTTACATCTATATTTTTAAAGGCATTCAGGGATAAAATTGTAGCTTTTTTTTCAACAAGAATTTGACTTAGTTCCATAAAATACATTTTTCCCACTTTACCGCGACTCGGGGGTCTAATGGAACTCGCCGGGGGTCTAATATAAGAAATGAATCAAACAACTGTAAATGCAATCACATAAATATTTCTGCTTCACATGATTAATTAATTACAAGACCCACTACTTTACATTACATTCAAAAGATTTTCCAAAAACTTATCACAAGATATACATCGATAAGTGATCATACAAGACAAGTGTGACATATTCAGTGTTTGATGGTGTTAGAAAAGTTTCAACACATTTCGCTTCACAAATGAGGATGTCCAGTCCTGCCAGGCTATTTTTTTTAATTGTTAGGTGTGGGTGTTTTTAAGGCTTTTGCATATTTACATCCTATTTTTGTGCATTCAACAGTTGTTATTCCATGATGTATGCCTTTTGGAGGCAATTATTAAATATTCAACGAAGATTTTTTTTACTGAGGCACATCTGTTTTTTTGAAAAAAGATTGAAAAAACAGATTTCTGTGTCGAATGTTTTCTATTCTTGTCGATAAGTTGACCTCAGAATTACTCGACGAAGCAATATAAGCAATTAAATAGTTCAATGACTACCGATACACTTAAAAGTTACTAGAAGGACTTGCTTTGTTTCATTTCTGGATCGCAACTTTTCTAGAGACAAAATAATAATTCAAATAATTGTAAATAACAAATCTATCATTCTGCTGCTCATCGAAGACTAAATGTAAAATTTCATCCCCAAGAGAACCATGATCTGTATTTTTCCATGCGTCTGCCTGCGAAATGTGATACTGCATTGATGGATGAATCTTAAGGGCGTTTCTGTAACAAGATAAAGAGAAAGATGGGGCTGCGTGATGAAACAAAGGCACGTCATTAAGAGATCGGCGGTAACTGTATTCTCGGAAACTGACAGGTGCTGCTGATAAGTACAACACGAATACATCATCTGTTGTGATTGCAGAAGTTTAACCAGATTTCCAATAATGAATACACAATCTGGCATGTTTTATTTGTATTCCCTTACATATATTTGTTCTTGCTGATGGGAGGAACATTTGAGAGCTCTGTAAAATAAGAGATAGTTTTTGATAAGTATTCAATTCCATCGCATAGTTATAAGTGTATTTTAGTAAAGTATGTTTGGTTTTGTCTTCTATTTAGTGTTTGATTCCTTTAGTCATAACACAAGCTATTTACGTCATAATGAGTTCACTCAGGTTGAATTTAAAACTCGAGATTTTATGCAACAAAAAGTGTACAAAGGTGTACTGATGTTTTTTCTTCGTTGCTGTTTTGTTTTTCTTTGTTATAGTATTGTTTTTGATCTTACTATTCAAATGTCAAAAAACAAGTTAAAAATATTTATTTTACTTATTTAAATGCTCAAGTGCAATTTCGTTTGCAAATATGTACTACACTTTTTAAAAATTAATAACAATGTCGTATGAAAGTATAATTTTGTCGGAAGAATTTTTTTTGCAATACTAGCTACTTGGCCCGGCTCTGCACGGAATCTATCTTGAGGAAAAATGTCATGTCAAGTGACGCGTGTGTTTAAAAGTCCCGATTAAATTAAAGTCAATAGTTTGCTAGAACGCAGTACGAAAAATTAATCAATCGACAAAAATTTTTAAATCCGTCCGTTACAGGAAAAGCCTAAAGCAAAAGTAAGAATTTTATTTGCTTATGTTCAAGAAAAAATGGCAACACCTTTTTCTCATTAATAATTTACTTTTGCTATTTAATTTCTTTCACGCTCGTGCAGACGATTTTTATAAATCCAATTAAAAACAAATATTTTCAAATTTAAAATATGCCCATATATTTTTTCAGCGTGGAGATATCGATTAGTGGTTTTGAAAACCTACGGAAGGAAACCATCCTAATAAGTATTTTTGCGTTCTTTCGAATGAGACCAAGATCTAGAAGATCCGATAAGTATTTCGCTAGATAGAACCATTTTGAATTAAAAAGAACCATTTTGAATTAAAAAGAGCCATTTTGAAGTCCTTTATTCGAAATTCGAACGGATCGGTACTTTTTTCCCGCTTAAAACTACCCTTTGATCCTTCCCGGGTGCCTAAGTATCTCCCTGCCAAATTTCGTCTAGATCCTAAGTAAACTGTGTATTTGTATAAGGTACATACACACACAAACATACATATTATTTGTTTTATTTATGTGGATTGCGCTTTTATATTGTCTTAAGACAGTAGTTTAACTCATAACAGAAATCAAATATATATTTGAAGCAAAATTGTCTTTAATATTATTTTTTTATTAGATATGTACTTTTAAAAAGCATAACGCATTTGACAGCTCGTGCTTTTCAGTAACTCTTAGTTGTTTTGTTAATTAAAAGTTTTTGTGGATAAAATCATATTTTAAATACATTTTTAGCGAGCTGTTACACATTGAAAAAAAATAAAATTAAAAAATTAAAAAAAAAAATCTAGTAACATATATAGTGACTACAATTTTTACAAAATATAAAGCTCACGTCGCATAGCTTCACTGTCTGCCTGTTAACTGTTCAATGGTTGATGTATTTTGATAACTTAAAAAAAGAGCCTATGAAGCCAAGAATGTGCATTTGAAGTTATGCTTTTAAATGCGTGTCTAAAAGTAGTTCCTACGCTCTAAAAGTATAGTAAGCTTAGAGAATGAAACTTTCAAATGCAGAGAAAACTTGGTGTTTTCGTTGTAATCTTAAATCTGAAATACCAACAATAAAATCTAAATCGAGTATATAAAATGAGCAAAAAATATAATGTGATGGTGTCTTACAGTGATAAAAAAACATTTGGAATCATTACACAACACTTTGGTGCAAACTATGGAAAAAAGACTGTTTCACAGATTTTTGTTTTATAAGTATTGATAGTTTTAACGATGATTTTTTTGAATCTCGCTAACTATCGGCTGATAAACACAGGCTTCAACTTTTAACTATTTTCGTCCAAACTGGCTCCACCCTTATGGTTCATCGCCAAATTTGTGGCAAGAAATTGAAGATTATTCTTATATATTGGCGCAAAGTGGCCGCCAATGAATAACATTGATTTTGCCTGCATGGAAACATGACAAAAACCTGGCATTATTAAAAAAAAGGGTAAAGACTAATTTTAGAACAATGGAAAGCGGCCTAAAAGGGGAGGTGTATAGCTGAACAACATTCCTATGACATTTGACACTTTTCTTTATACTGCTTTGAGTTAACGCAAGATACACACACATACGAACAAACAGACCTGATGAGAAAATTCGTAATAATAAGCTTGAGGAAGATCAAAATGGATATTACAGGTTGTCCACATTATGTTACGTACGTGTGCAGATGCAGACTTTTTAAGCTGGTCAGCTTTTATCAGGGAGGAGCAAAATGAAAAAAAAAAAAAAAAAAAATCGAAATTTAAACTTTAAAAAATTAAAAATACATTACAAGTGCTTATCACCAAAGCTCTGGGTAACACTTGCATAACTTGCGAAAATGATTGCAATTAATGTTTTAATGTATCACTTAAAAACCTCATATTAATTTTAAATTTAAAATACGCAATTTAAATTAATCTTGTTCCTTTTACAATGCGTATTTAACTTTTCCCACGATTAAACAAGATCTTCATTATAGCAATACGAAAAAGTATTTAAGTGGAAGAAAGATAACTATTGGGCAATTCCACGGTAACTTACGTTACATTACGACAAACTCTTATGCATTTAGTACCTCAGTACAGACAAATTTTGTTGTACAAATCTTGTATGAAAGCATTTTTTGAAAATGACAGTTGAAAGCAAAATTAAAATGCAAAAATATTCGATGCATTTAAATTTTATAAAATCTAACAGTCAAAGATAAGGCAGTAACTTGCGTTACACAAAAAGGGAATGACATAATATGAAAATTGGTTCTGAGGCAAATTTCTGCTCTATTACTGCTGTTTTATTGTTTGAAGCATAATTTATCAATTCCTTATAATGCTTAGGAATATATTTTCATTAATTGAAAAATTAATTTCAAAAATTGAAAATTATGGGAATTTTTAACTGGGTAACTTATGTTACAATAACTTACGTTACAAAATTCACTCACAAGCATATCTTTATTACAAAAATTAATGAATGAAAATTACAGCTTAGTTTAGATCGAAGCATTGAAAATTAGCAATTATGAATTAAATTTACAGAAATTTAATATCATACTCAATGAAAAATCAAAAATATTACATAACATAAGACTTAAATCTATACTGGCTGCTGCTATTAACAAGTTCAGGTAATTCAATTTTTCAAATCATTCTTTCTTTCTTATTATAAATTTCATCTGTCGTTACTGGCCATTTCTAATTGGTTCCAACAGCAGCCATTACTTATATTTTAAACTCGTTTTCTTCAATAATCGTCACAACTCAAGGATACAATGTATTTTCGTACTTTACCACACACCATTCACCAGCTTTTATCTCTGTTTTTTCTTCTTGTTCCTTAAAATACTTAACTAAACGAAACCCCGTAGTTTGTTAATTTCTAGTTCTTAAATGGTCATTGTCAATGTGCGGATCTTCAGAAAGTATTTTTGATAAATTTTGCTTTTTCTAACATATTTCAATACCATAAAGAGGGACTTATATTTAAAAATCTGTAATATCCACATGACTTTTCTCATACCCCTTCTACAGCGCATCTTTTCTGCAGAGTTTAGTGGCATTTTAATGCAGAATAAAATGTATTTCACCTGTAAGAGATAAAATATTTTTGTATTTGTTACTTCTAAAACATATTTGATAACTTTAAATCATAACAGAAGTCATTTTTGAATAATTTATAGTACATTACTCCTAAATATTCTGAATGCAGTGATATTGTTTAGAGAGAATTAATATCTCAAAAGCCAAAAAGAAACATATAATTTATAATAGAGGTGTATTGTAATCTTATTAACAAATAGAGACATTTTAAGAAATATGATTAATTTAAATTAAGTAAATACAGTACAAATTCAAAAGAATTCTTGCATAAATTACTCCTACTTACCACATAGGTTTATTTCACAATTTACTTTCTTTATAAATACAAGTATTTAAGTTCTACTTGGGTAACTTACATTACCTGCATATGTTGGTAACTTAAGTTACACGTTTTGATTGTAGCACAAAAAATTAAATAGACAATATTTAAAAAAAAACTTTAACTATTTGCTTAACACACACTTATAAGATAGAAAATATAGCATTGTTAACATTGCATTGCCCTTTGTTTATGCACATCATGAACTTTAACATGTTTTTGGTAACTTATGTTACATAGAACAGTGCATTTTTGAAGTTAACATAAATCACTTAATTTACGTGAAAACACTCGTTTTAGCAATTTACAATATTGAATTAAAGTGTAATAATCAATATTCTTCCTTTAAAACAGTTATCTAAAGAAAAAAAATTGAAACTTACCAACGTTGAAAGATTGACCATTTGCTTTGCCAAAAGTTAAATATTCCATTTCCAACTTCAAAGTGCTGCCAAAACTAAAAATACTACATTCTTGACAAAAAATTAGAATAAATAATAAATTTCTAACATTTTTTAACCGAAAAATATGTATAACAGACGCATTGCTGTAATTTGATTTTTCCAACGCTTTTCCACACTTCCATGGAATTGCCCTATTGAATTTACCAGAAATAAATGTCAAAAGGTCAAAAATATATTAGCAGATTTTTTGTCTTTGACAAAAGTTAACTAGCTAATTAACTAACAAAATGATACTTTCAATTATGAGAGAGAGAGAGAGAGAGAGAGAGAAGATCGGAAACTACGTAGGTTTATATTATTCTAAAAAACAATCGAAATCACCTGATAAGTATAAGGAGTATTATACAAATTTTAAGACAACTTCTTTTAGTCTAATTAAAGAACTAAATTTTTGAAAGCTTTTTCAGGTGAGATAAATTTTAAAGATGTTATATATATATATATATATATATATATATATATATATATATATATATATATATTATATATATATATATATATATATATATATATATATATATATATATATATATATTTGTAACTGATTGAAAAGTTTTAATTGGTTTTCCGCGAGTACATTGGTTTGTCCTCAAATACTTATATTTTGAAAATAGTGTAGCACTGCTTCAACGTTTTTTTATGGATTAGGGGAGGATATTTATTCTGATAACAGTGTAGTCTATCTGAGTAAAAGCTTTCGGTTCCGGAAATATTTTGAGAATTTTAACAAATCATAAGTTGAAGATTAAAATATTTAAGGAATGGGTATTAACCTAAAATAGGAACAAAAACAGCCAGAAATATCTTCAAAAAATATTTTATTACCAGAAAATACCCTAGATTAATATGCAGGATTAGAAAGTTGTTGTAAAGCCACCTTTGAATCAGCATATACCAGCAGTTTTTTTCTGAAGCCAAAAAAAAAAAAAAAAAAAAAAAAACAACAGGGCAGTTTATAAGCATTTTTGTACTTTAAATAGTATTGTTGTTTTATAGAAGAAACTAGTTTTCGACAAAGTTCATGGTTGATTTTATACCCCATAGACGCAAACATCAATTCACACACATGAAGCGCACATTATTACACACATGCATACTTACACGTGCACGCATACATAATAAAAAGTAAACTTGGCACTATTGTTTCCTTTTCCACTTGCCCAAAATCATGTAATCAAACTTCTTATAACATAAACACATTTTATTTAATATTGATTACTGTTTACTGCTTTAAATAAACTGAATAAAAAATTTAATAACGCTTTTGTGTCTCAAAATAAACTCACAGCATTAAGGTAATGCAGTAGTGATCTACGTTTGTATTTTAAACGCAATTTTCTATTTTTCTACCCCAAAACTCGACTTAAACCCATTTATAAGTGCTAAGATAATAGCAAAAATACTGTTAAAAATTTCATTTAATTTTTTTCTTTACTGATGCAAATGGTGATTGATGTTCAAGTCGTTTTAGTTTTGCAGATAAAACTAAGCATTAAATCTGAAGTTTACGAAAAATACTGTAAAAGTAAATCAAACGAGAAAAATACATTTGAGAAAGAAAAGCAAACAAACAAAAACATCATCCTGCAAAATGTTTTTCATATCACAGAAATTTCTACATGCATTGGCGTTGAAAAAGATTCAAAATAACCAAAATGGTTTCAAGCGATGAAATTCACTTTTTCTGATAACCCGTTACTATTTTTTTAAAAAAAGTACTGATGAAAAGGAAAAAAGAACTGCTCGATATTATTAATTAAAAATTCTTTCATAAAACATTCAAATTAAAAAAAACTAGAAATTAAAAAAAAAAAAAGAAATTAAATAATGAAAAATAAAACAAAAAATTAAACATAAAAATTAAAAAGCAACTTATTCGAGTGAAAGGAGAAAAAAATGCCTTAGAAATGCTTTGGTTTTTAGCAACAAGAATCTGGACTAGTGGGACAATGGTAACGCACTGTAACAAAAAGGCGATAGTTGCTTCCTTGCTTTAAGACACTGGTAGGTGAGATAGTTTTTATTTGCTGTTACCGTAACCAAATTGTGTAACAGAAATGTTCCTATGTTCTCAGT